>CM021105.1:623230321-623520112 GCA_007115665.2 Sequoiadendron giganteum | reverse complement strand
TTTAATGATCAGATGAAATGCACAGAAATTTAATTCAAAAACAAACAATGACACAGCCAATACCCTGGGAAAACCCTCCAACCTGAGGGAGAAAAACCCAGCCAATATATCTCTTATATATTGATTCAAATAAGAGCAGAAATCTGCTTACAACTCAGGCACAATACAATGCCAAATAGATACAATGAACAACACCTCTCCTAGATGCAAATATACAAATAGTTCCTCCTTGAATCGACCTGTTGCTACAAAATATGATCTGCTGCTCAGACCGATTTCTTCTCCTTTTGTGAATGCTTGACTTGATGATCAAATGAATGATAAGCACCTTGTATTTATACACCAAAGAAGAAGGATCATGACTTTTCAAGGAGGAGGTTGGCCCAGCAAGAGAAGTGCCTTTTCATATCAAAAAGTCGGCCTCATCAAGAAAACGCGATTCTCCATAAAATTGTTTTTAATTAATAATTAAATATTAATTATCACAAGAGATGAATAGTAAATGAGGCGCCTCCTCATTTCAATTATCTTACAATAAATTAGAATAGCCAAAAGGCGATATTCAAATTTATTACACAATCGAACCTGGAAGTATTTCTTCTGACGCTGACATTAACATATAACACTATGTCAGAATCAACCTTACCCATTGTTTTCGGCTATTTTGGAGCACATTTTTATTGCAAGCTAAGGGTCAGAAAAAACTGAATGGGATCATGAATCATAATTGCAAGTTCTTGTTTTATGACAAAGATCATGCAGTATTTTGGTGTTAATTTTTTATTCAAATCATTCTTCTTTATTTTATGCTGTAGTGCTGATTTTTAATTTTGCATTCTTCTTTGGTGCTACTACTTTTATATTGTAGTTGATTTCTTTATGGTTTTGTTTGGTTATTATATGCATTATTATGCTTTATTTCCAGTCTGTTTATGACTGCTATATGCATCATATTCATTGGTTACCTTCCTTCTTTGAATGAATATTCTCCTACTGTAAAAACCAGAGCATGGTTTTGAATGACTATTTCATAGGTTGCAGGATTGTCATGGAAATTTCATATGGCAATCAAACTCTTTTTGCAATTTAGTTGAGTGGTTTTATAACAAAGAATTTTAGAAAATCTCCTGCAAAACTGCTTTTCAGAACCTTGACCAGCCCACAGTATAAAGGATTAGAATGATCTCCTTGAGTATGGTTTCATTTTTGTTTTGGCTAAAGCTATGAATTACTTTGTTCTTACTGAAAGATATTTTTTTGCTATACAAAATTTAAAACTCCATTAGAAACTTGCAAGGAAACCAGTAACACGACAATGGTGGTCCGATAACTAAAGCCTTAATCAGGCACAAGTAGTTTCTAAGAAAGGGAACTGCCTAGAATTCTTTTTTATTAACAATGTGCTATATAAAGAATAAGACATTTATATTTCTACTGCAGAATACTGAGTTAATGACCTTTTTGAAAACAGGAGCTTTCATCTGCCAAAGCAAATCTCAATCAAGAGATCACTTCTATGAAGCAAAAAATAATTTTTATTGAAAAAAGGGGCCCAGAGTTAGAAGCAGAAAAGAAAGTAGCAGCTGCAGCAAGAAATTTCAAGGAAGCTGGGCGAGTTGCTGCTGAGGCAAAGAAATTAAGCATGGAGAAGGATACTGCTACCAATAACATGGAGAAGGCTTTGTCAGATTTGCAGAATCTGGAAGAGGAAATAAATGAGAAAGTTACTGCATTACAAGAGGCTGAAGATCTTATTATGGTAAAGGAAAGAGAGGCAGCAAAGGCAAGATGTGAGAGACTTCGACTAGTTGCTGCTTCTGCAAGGGAGGAATGGTCCACAGCACTCGAGGTTGAAGATCTTGAAGAAGCAGGAAATTTGCTTGGAGAGGCAGAAGCTGCGGATTCTGAAGCTGATAAGCTTCAAAAGGCTTGCAGTTTTGATGGGGAACAGTTCATGAAGATATCAAAACAATCTATTTCTGTGGCTACAGCCAGTACTCTTATGGGGAAGCAGTTAACAGAGAAAAGTTCTTGTGTTCAAACTAATGTGGAATGATCCACAATCATTTCACTGAAAGTGGTGAGCTTGTGTTTCTTAGTATTGTATGTGTGGTCACCAAGTTGGACCCTTCATTAGTTGCAGTGCTATTTTTAGTCTAAAATCCATTTTTCCAGCAGATAAAAATTTCAGAATTTGCTGTCTTTACTTAACATTTCTTTGTCTCCATTGCATATGCTTCATGTAATGTTTTTGTAGCAGAGTTTGTATTTTGAGGAATAGAAAATAATTACCAATTCTTTATGTGAATTGCAATTTTACATCTCTTGTAGATGAAAGTGTGTTACTTACTGTCCATTTACGGAATTGGCATTGTATTTTTATATATTGATTTTCAATGCAGTGTAAATACCTCCAACTAAATGCATACAAAATAACAAACTCAGAAATACTACAACAATATATATTTTTTATTTTTATATTTTACTCAAGCACACATACAACTTGAAATTCACCTTTCTGATGAAACTTACAAATCTGAACATGCTAGTGTGATACACATGCAAATCTGAACACAACTGAAATTTCTGATCTGCTTCTTGAGGGCTTCCATCCCCAAGGTAATTGTCCTGAGAATGAAGTTGAATTTTGTTTTAATTTTCAGAAGTGCCTTTTGTTTTTCCTCCCAATGGTTACTATACCCAATACTCCTTGCGTCCCTCAACCATAGGCAACATAACTGACAAATCCATCCCTACTATTTCCTTATTTAACTGAACCTGATTGATGCATACACCTTATGTAATGTATTCGCTGACCCTAACTGTTCCTACACTGCCAGTCCACTTATTCAATGCTACTCCTATGCTGCCACTCCTAGGCAGTGAACTCCTTGTACCATGGATGTCAAAAAGGGGACACAAGTCATCCCTCCCCAAATTTGCTTGTCCCCAAGCAAGACAAAGCTGGATGATTTAAATTGCCAATTGACTCCCTTTGGCAAGGGAAGACCATGATACCTCATCCTTCTTCACACTCCGTGCCTCTGTGCATGGCTCAAGTTCTCCCTTACCATTGGAACAGCTCAATCAGATGTACTTACCCCTTTCCCAAGCATCTACGTGTTGGGTCCAAAGGCTCCTTGCAGCTAAAGCATGACTGCTTCCTCTGCATCTCACTATGGGTCATGTCACTTAGCTATTTGACTCCTAAAGGTGTGTCCATCTCCTAGTGACCATTGGATCAAGAGGGTGCAGCCCGCAATCTTTGGGAAAAGATTTGTGTGGAGTCCTTCACTGCTACTATGGTTCTCTTGTATTCACACCTCTAGTAGTAGACTCATGGAAGGATCTACTAGGTGTCGTGGTCGTCAATGTCAACGATTTAGAGGAAGAGGAGAAAAAGAGTGTTAGATGGTTCCATTTTCAAGGCCCTTTTAACAACTGCTTGCAATGAATCCAGTTCAAGGGCTTTAAATAAGCCTTTGAGGGGATCTTTCAACCCTTCTGCGAAGATGAAAATCAAACACCTGTCTGAGACATCAGGTATCATCAACTCTGGAAATCAGCCATGCATGTATTCACTGCAAACTCCCTAAATTGCTCCTCTGAGTCCTGCCTCTCAAATTTGTTAGTCAACTTACTGTAATACTCCTTGTAGATGGTCATAAGGCTGTGCCCTAAAAGTGACTAGGCTGTGTTACTGTCACTCATGTGCAACTCCTTCCAGGTAAGGGATCACAAATTTAATTGCTGTCTCCTTGTACATAGGGCTTAATGAAAAGTAAGTATTCAACTTTTGGATCCAAGCTCAAGCTTAGTCTTTGTTGGATTCATCAAATGAGGGTTTACGTTTTTTCCTGGTTCTGGTTTTTGACTTCAATGTATAGAAATAAATAAAGGAAATGTCTACTTGAAATTCGGCACCTTTTTTTTTATTCAGCATGGAGAGCATCCAAATCCTCTTCCTACAACATGGCTTCTTTCTGCTAGAATGTGACTCTTGATAGTCCAAAACCAATGATTGATTTTACTGGGATGTTCTGGTATGCTGATGAAGATGAAGATTCCCCTTGTGCACCACTACTTAGAGGCATAGTGGCATGGTTTGGTTCCTTCATTCCCTTACCCTGCATACTCCAGATGAAGAGATTGACGAGTTCTTGCTGCCCTTCCTTAAAGGATTTCATTACATTGAAAAATTCCTACTCTTTCGTATGACATTTTTTACTTTCTTTTTCCCCTAAGTTGATATTGATTTCATTATCACTCATTAACATGCAGTAGCTAGTTTTTTTTAATACTCCTCTCAGGCTGTGCAGATCTTAGCTCTGATACCACTATAAATACCTCAACTAAGTGTATACAAAATAAAAAACTTAGAAATACTATAGCAATAAATGTTTTTTATTTTTATATTTAATTCAAACACATACATACAATTTGAAATTCACTGGTCTGATACAATTTACAAATCTGAACATCCTAGTCTGGTACACATGCAAATCTGAACATTACTAAAGTTTCTGAGTCTGAAGTTTGATTTGCTTCTTGAGGGTTTTTGTCCCCAAGATAATTGGAATGTCACACCTCTAGGATTTTGTTTCCAAGTGCCAAAATTGCTGAAAGCAGCATCACATAACATGTGAATGAAGTTGAATTTTGTTTAAATTTTTATCAGGACCTTTTGTTTTTCCTCCCAAAGCTTTCTATACTCTATGCTCCCTGCATCCTTCAATCATATGCAATATAACTGACAAATCCATTCCTACTATTCACTTATTTAACTGACCCTTACTGATTCATCTGCCTTATTTTATTATTTAACTGGCCACAATTGACTGCTCTGCCTTATTTCATAATTTAACTGATCCTAACTGTCCTACGCTGTCAATCCACTTAATGCTACACCTGCACTGCAATTCCTAGGAAGTGAATGATGGATATTGAAAATGAGACATTACATGCAGACACTGCTCTTATTCAGTTTCCATTTTTACATGAGGGTGATGTCTTTATGTTTGAAATGTAGGCATCAAAGTCTACTTTGAATTGAACAAAAAGAATCTGATTGTGCTCACTGTTGATGCTCCGAGGCATTAGTTATACTTATAAATTTACAATCAAATATATTCTGCAAATTACATGGTCATTAGCATTTAAATGTATTAATTAATCAGGAAATAATATCTGTAAAACAGTGGTCTTGACTTGCTTATTAGTTATTACTATATGTAATAATGATGTCTTTGACTAGTCTTCTTTAAGCATGTTGAGTCCTACATGGTATTTCATAAGAATGGGGACATCGAGTATCAGGCTAATAAGAATGCCATTTACATTACGAAAGATAATATATTATTATTTCATACTTACTGCAACTTTGTGTCTGCATGTGATTGCTTGCTCAATTGCATGGGATATATAATGGATTTACTCGAAGGAACTTGCTAATTACATCCAAGTAACACAATGATTATTAATCATTATATGGCTTTTTCTTTGTTTCTAAAATCTCTGTGATATCATTTTTGCAAATAGAATTTTAATGTTTCAGCAGTCCTATTCTTCTGAAGTCAAAAGCCAATCTTTACTCTTTGATACCAGTCTAACTCTGTGACAGTGCATTCTAAGAAGTGGAACAAGACTTCTGCATATATTTTATATGCCTACTACACAGCATCCTTTCATCAGTTGCGCCAACAAGTTCACCATTTATAAAAAAATAGAAGGCAATGGAATCTCATCACGAGGATGAAGTTCCTGCTCTTGCCATTTAACTTCATTCATTCTATGATGGTTGTAGTTGGTGCTAGCAATTGTATTAATATCTGCCATTTCTATATTCACAATTGCTTTCATACATAAATGCTTATTTGAGCTATACATGGCACCATTGTGGGCTTGCCACTCCTGCCAAAGTGCCTACAAAGTTGTGTGATTCATGATTGATCCATGAAGGGAAGGAGATGTGACACAAGTAACTATTATTACTGGAAATGTGAATTAGTTAAAGTGATAAATTAATAATTATCCTCCAAAATTGTTTCGAAGATTACTGGAATTTCTTTAATTCTTAGGTTTCCTAACCTCATGGTTCCATGCAACTGCTTGCTGCTTAGTTTATAACTTTTTACAGGAACAAGTGTTCTGATGGAAAAAAAAGTTGTATAATGTATTATATGGAATTTTCCTTTAAAATAATGGAGCAGTTACAGTTTAGCAATTAGAATTTTAGCTGTGGGTAAATAGGGGGTCTGGAATTACGCAGCCATTGCTTAATATAAAATGTGCCACATGGCTGAACATATTTCCTCCCCTCCTCCCCTACTTTTTTTATATTTCCCTTAAAATTTGACCACCAAAAATAAGTCACATGTTTGCACATTTACATGGGAACAAAAAGGTTTACAAATAAACAGAAAAAAATAAAAAATCACAGGACCACATTTCAGTGTGGCTATAGATTGAACTCACAAGGCTTTCCAAATTATTGTGGGGCTATAAATGTAACTCGCATTGATTTTGAGCTTCCATCTAATGATTATTCATCCGATTGGTACAACCATGTTCACAACTACAGTATGTCATTACAAGCCATTGTGGATTGTAACTTGTGTTTCGTGCATGTTTTCATAGGTTGGCCTGGGTCTATCAATGATGCTAGGCTCTTAAAAAATTGTTTTGCCACAAGTTATGTGAAGGTGGATAAAGGTTAAATTCCAGTATTTATCGCTTCATCAGATATGAGAGAGTATATTGTTTGTGATGGTAGATATCCCATGGTTAATCATACCTTTTGGTGGAGCTGTAACAGATAATCAAAGGTCATTCAACTTCAAACTATCCTCGACACGTATTGTTGTTAGGTGTTCTTTGTAAGGCTAAAGGACAGTCAGCAAATTTTGAATGCAAAATTTTGCCATCCTAATTTGCAAATGCTGCCAAAAATCATTTTTGCATGTTGTATATTGTGTAATATTATGTTAACATTTCAAGCAGATGACAGTGAAGCCACTTATGTTGACAAGTATTACTATTATGCCAAGAAATGAAGCAATACTAGGTGATTCTACTGCAGGTTTAGCCTGAATGGTCTTAATGGAATTTGTCAATGCTAATGAAAAGTTCATTGTTCAGACTGTTTAATTTTGTCAGTATTCGTCAATGCTAATGAAATTTTCACTTTGTTTAATTTCATTGTTGGATATTCTTTCTAAGAAAACTGTCAGATTAAACTCGAGCATGTATCTAGATTATGTTTTAGCATTCTTCATACCTTTCTGTAAACCAGATTCCACACAGAGTGTGAACTTTTATTTGAATTATCATGCCTTTATGTAAGCCAGATTCTATGGAGAGTGTGTAAGTTAAACTATTCAGATTTTATTCATTCTTTGACCCTGCTGTAAGGGGTAAAGACTTCATTTACTTAAGAGAAAACTTTATCTTTATCTCTCAGACCTGTGAGAATAAATTTGGATGGTTGCAGCACGTGTATCTGTTAGATCTGAGGCAATAATTATGGATGGGTGCTGCAGATTTTATCAGAAGCAAATGATATACTATTGCTAAGTTTTTCAAAGCTGTCGTCTATTGTTTGTACCTGCAATAACCCAGACCATTTATTGAGATCTTTAGATTTGCAGCTTTCAGAAAGCAGTTCTCATAGAGTCTGCAGTTGCACATGATGATCCAAAGTAGTTTTAAAATGATCTGGACAGGCCCTTCCTGCCCACTCGGCTGCAGCTTCAGTCTATAGTAGACTAATAACTACGTACAAATATGTACCAAAAAATGGGTAATTGTAATTGTACTCAGCTTCCAATAAAGAGGGAATTTTTTTATCCAGGACTCTGACTAAAAGAAAAGTTTCACTGTTTCTATGCTAAACTGAATAAAAGCTTTACCAATGACCCCTTAGACAATATGTTAACAGATTATTATTAAATTTTGATTCATGAGTTTTGATGTCTCCTTGCTGTCCAGTAAAACACCCTTATAAAGAGGTCTTTGTTCAAATTTGATGGATCCTCATGTTATTTTCTCCAGTTGCTGGACTAGTTTCTTAATGGCACGTTGCAAGGTGGTTTTGAGAATCCTGTGGAATATGGTTAATGCCCTGTCGTGATCTTATTAATTATAGATATATGGTTCCATTGGCCTTGGAAACCTTCGAACAATCCTGCTACTTGCTGCTATGATGGCTTTGAAGCTATCCATTCCTTTGTTTCCTATTGATATAGGCATTCCGAGTGCAGAAACTGCTCAAGCTTCCCTTGATTGCTCTGCAAATCATCAATGATGAATCAGTAAAAATTTTGAATGCGAAAGCCAGTGTCAAGTAAAGAAAGACCGAGACATAAAGGAAGCATTACCTGATGAAGGGACCACAGCCGTGGCTACCCATCAATAGACAATGTGCCCTAGACTTGGGTGCAACAGCACAGATCTTGAACTTTGCCCCCAATTACAACTTGGGTTTCCACCTAAAGATTCTATGAATTGCAGATATCCAGAGTCTGGTTCAATATCTTTTGGGTAGTTCCGATTTCATCCAATTCCAGAAGATAAATTGCCTCAGTGCTCAAGATGTAGGATGTATAACACAATATCCATCATTAATCAAATCCATACTCCACCAAAACTTGAAGGTGCAGAGGAATCTAATAATCAAAACATCTGTTGGAGGACATGGAAATGGAGAGAGCTTACTTACCAGGGCCAGATGAAAGGGGAATGGTTAATGAATAATTTGTTTTTAAAAAGTTTATAGAACAAAAAAATACAATTTAACAATTGCTTAAAATAAGTATAAAATTAAAAAATCATGTAAAAAAAGAACTCCTAGAAAATTTGATCAGCGGCTACTAATAAAATTAGCTAAACAGCCTTATGAAATCTTGCTGTAGACATTGTTAATTTTTGAAGTTTTATATCTCCTTTTAATATGACTTTTGTTTATAAAAAAGTTTTAATTGTATTTTATCTATTTAATACTCTGTAATAGTGCAGTTCCAATAAAAAAGTGTTTACTATATAGTTGAGGAGTTAGTTTGTTATCTGTCTTTTCATTTTGAGATGTTAGGTCCTGTCTTTTGTTCGTTTTCAATCTTTATGTTCTAACACACAAACATAACACTTGGTTTGGGAAGGCTGATTATCTTCAAAGCTCCTCAAGGATATGTAAACTGAACGCAGAGAAAATGTATTATGTGGGAATATTTTTGTTTATGTTACTCACCAGTTTTTATGAAATGCCTTCACCTTTCAATTTCAATAATTACATTTTAGCATTTAATTAGAATTATTCAGCACATCATTAATAAAATATTAAATTATAATTATAAATTAATTATATAATATAATTTTAACTTTTTTTTGGTTGTTAATTACATCATATTTTGATTGAGGTAGAGATATCAAAAATTAAATTGGAACAAGCACAATAGTGTAAACAACTATTTGTTGAACTATGGTACCTTCAATTAATGGCTAACAAAACTTCACTGCATCGATTATCAAAACTTCATTACATTGGTTATCACAGTTATTCCTCCTCTATTTGTGATGGAAACCAAAACTTCACTACGTTGGATACCACAACTATTTCTCTTTCACCTGTCATTGACCTAAACTTCATTATATTGAATAGCGAAACTTTTTAGATCACATTCACTATTTTGAACACCAAAAATTTACTATTTTGATTACCAAAACTTCGAATTGCAATTCACTATCTTATGTACCAACATTTTACCCCTGATCTAATAGAGAAATAATTTGAAGATCCAAAACTTCTCATGCAATTGACCATTCCTAAGCAAAAAAAAAAATAATTCAAAATGGAATCTACTGTCCTCTTTAACCTTCTTACACACTTATCTACGATATTGCATATTAGTCTCCAAAACCCTGTTTTTCAATTATAAAAATAGATGACTTTAAAATATAAGCATTATACAATAAATACATAATCATGATCTTTAACAAAATATCTCAAAATAACCCCCAAAAAGGAATTTGTATTTCTTTTTCAAAATTCAAAAGACCCTCAAATAAAGTAGTTAATGCATATAAATATAACCAAAAAGATTTAAAACAGTGACCCTTTGAAGCTACCAAAGTCTCATGTCTAGAGGACAAAACAGTCACCATACAGTCGACTCTATTTGTATTGTCCCTATTTTTATTCCATATTTTGCCTTAATTTTATTCTCCTGGACATACAGAAATTAGATTTTTGGCTTTTAAGCCGTACCTTTGTTTTCTGCAAAAAGAATGACTGGCTGGAACTACCCGCAAGACCTCAAGCTTGAATATATCTGTCTGGCATTTGAATTTTAGTTGTACGCAATGGAAACTGTAGATCTATTTCATTGAGTTAAACGCCGTTAAAAACAGTCTTTCTTATTTGGCTCTACAAATTTCTGCATATTATAAATAAACTTAAGCTACGTCCTCTAATATGTACAGAAATTTGGAAATACTAAAGAAATTTATATCTGCATATGTATAAAAGAAACATAGAAAATATATTATAGAAGAATACTTTTATTGATTACATTATTCTCTGCTATAATGAAGTAACAACTACTAGTTTCTTTTTTCTTAATCCTTACTATAACGATCCTACATATTATTAATATAATATTAAAATATACTGTAAATTAATTATATAGTGTAATTATTTTTAAAAAATTTAATTAATTATTAGTTATTAATTATAAATTATTATTATTATTTTATTTAAAAAGATATTCTAATTTTATAGTCTTATGCAATTGTTTATATAGATTTGTAGTTTAAATTTAAGTAGTATAGGTGATTTTATGTAAATTTTAAAACAAGTAGAAAGGATAATTTAGAACATTTTTCTATTGAGATATAACTTCCACATTTTAAGATTGAAATTATGTTATAAAAAATTAGAGGTCGAAAATTTGGAAAATATATTGTATGATTGTTTATATTTTTTCCCTTGTTTTTTTCATTTTCTTTATAATTTTTTTTTATTGTTTGATTAGTTGTAATAAGTTATTTAAAAAAAAGGCTCACAACCAAAATTTAGGATTCAACTTGAAAGGAATTGACGAAGGTTTGAAGGTGGAAAAGGAACGAATGTCTTATAGCGTAAAATTGCACCCTTATGCAATTTCCTATAACACCACCCTTACTTTAGCCTTATAAATTGATAATGCAAAATCTCGTCGTCCTAAGCCTTCATTCCCATCCATGCCTTGTTTTTTGTCAATGGGCGAATTTTGTCTTGGATGCTTTCGTGCTACGTAGACGTTTGCGCACCATATTAACTTCTTGACAAGATTCTTGATTCTTGGGCCATTGGGACGTTACACTATTGCTTGCCTGCAAAGCATAATGCCTCTACAATTGCAAGTGCGCTCGAGAATGGCTCTTTGGCATGCAATTTGACCATTTTCTTCATTCTATTCCTCATTCTTGCGGATTCTTGCCATTCAATCTCATTCTTGCTCACTCTCACTTCTTAGCACTTCATTCTCTCCATTCTTCTTGCAGGTTTCAAGCTCTTGACACCACCTTCTTGCACGATCGTATTACGTCTACAAAGCTCTCACTCTTTCTCTTAGCTTCTCCAAGCTTGTAGTAGGGAGGGTAACTTTTTTATCTCATTGCATTATCTCACTTATAGTTAGCATATTGTTGTGTTTGCATTTTCTATGTCTTGTCTCATTGCATACTTTATCTATATTTCTATATTGTGGTATATTTGGTTGTCTGTGGAGATGGAAACACCAAAGTGAGGGTTTGACTAAGGCAAGCCCCAAAAAGCAACCCCAACATTTTCTCGTTTCCATGTGTGTAGGTCTAGTTCTCGAGGAGCTTGCAGGAGGTTGGACCTACCATGAGTTGGATATCTTTTTCCTTCTATCATCATTTTGTTCATAGTCAATTTATTTGTCATTTAAATTATTCTTCTTGTAAAAATGTACTTGTCTAATTTTCATGCATTTTGTTCGTCTTTGTTAAAACTATTAGATTTCAACATTTGGGTTGTTAGCAGGTCCCGAGTGTTTCAAGTCATAGATTTTTCTCTTTGTTTGTACAAGACGCCAGCATGCCGCACTATTGTTCTTGTTTGTGCTCTTGTCCTTTGGTCAAGAGTCTATCAGCCTATTTCTTGAAACCTTTGAGGTTTGTTCACCATATTTCTGAAGTCCTCCATCTAGAAAACCCAAAAACATAGTTTAGTCTTTCCTCCCTTTGCCACCCTGTCATTTGAGCTTTGTCATTGAGGTAACCTAGGGCTATTCGTCCCATGCAGACTCTTCCTTGTCCTAGAGACTCGAGAGTGGTGGATCCCCTCTATTACATTTTGGTGAACGCGATGTGAACCTTCCTCTTCTCTTTGTCTTTGTTTCAAAAAAAATTCTTCTCTCATGTTAGGACATGTAATTGATAGCGTGTTGTGACGTTCTTTATGAACTTTATGACCCAATCAACTACCTTTGGCCACATAGTAAGAAGAAGTTATCAGAACTTGGATTTGTGATCTAGAAGGTTCAGTCCTACCCAATCTAGCACAACTTTCAAAGAGTTCCCCACAAGACTCTCGGCTAGGTACACACCTCCTGTAAATGAAGCTACAACTCATGTTCCTATCCCTCCTGCCTCACCCTCGACGTCTACCTCTTCCTTGGAAGATGAAGCTACTCTCAGGTTCCCTGTAGAGTAGATTTGCTCCTTGGAACTAAGACTTGAAGAGTTTGCGAGGTTCTTGGCAAGAGATGATGCTTTTGCCCAAGTGGCTCTTGTTAAAAAATTAAGAAATTTCTTAAAGAAGGATTGAAGAGGCTTAAAGCTTCTTTTTAGCATTGCAATTATTGTAGAAACCCATGTCCCCTCCTACACCTCTACCTTGGGTGCCACCCAAGATGTTGGATCAGGGTGTCTGTGTGCATGGCTGACACAAGTCCCAACCCCAACACCATGCCTGAGTAGGAGCACATGATTAATGTAAATAAGGTTCCTTTGGGTTTCAATTATTGCACACCTGCTCACTCAAAATGTCCCTATTTTTGGTGCCTCTATTAGTGTTAGTGTTGGGGGCTTTGTCGGTGCGAGTGTTGGTGGTTCCACTAGTGATACTTTGTTTGTTGATCTTGTCCTTAATGCTCTTTTATAAAACATGGGATGTATGCAGAATCAACTAGAGAACTTGGCCATCTCATCCTCCCAGCCTATGTTTCAACCTTTTTGTCGCCACAACCCTCTTTCTATTGTCATTCTAAACACTCCTATCCCTCAAGGGATGAAGATTCTGAAGTTTGAAAAGTACAGTGGTTGTGGGGATCTACAGACACATGTCTCATCCTTTAACGCCATGTGTACTGATTTTCATAATGATACACTCTTGGCAAAACTATTATTGTGTTCTCTTAAGGACGTTGCTTTGGAATGGTATTGCTCCTTACCTGATAATTATGTTTTCTCTTTCGATCAACTAGGTAATTAGTTCCTCTGTCAGTTCTAGGCCAACATCGGGCCGAAGATCACATTTGTTGATCTCGTTCGATGCAATCAAGGACCTCATGAGAAGGCAACCAAATTTATAGCTCGATATCAAGCCATGTTTTCTCAAGTTTCTTATCCTTTACTTGATTTTGATGTGCAAAAAGTATTCATCAAAAATTTGCAGGCTGCAAGATACATTTCTTTTAATGAAATATCCATCCTTTGCACATTTGTGTGCTGCCTTGTGAGTGTACCAACAAGTGATTGCCCAATACAAGGATTCATCCTC
The DNA here is from genome assembly GCA_007115665.2 of Sequoiadendron giganteum. NCBI lineage: Eukaryota > Viridiplantae > Streptophyta > Pinopsida > Cupressales > Cupressaceae > Sequoiadendron > Sequoiadendron giganteum. Next base: position 623,506,332 of record CM021105.1, on the reverse strand, counting down.
GCACTCTAATGGACAGTCAGTAGTGTCAGTCTTCGATGAATCTAGAAAGAACAAGGTTGTGGAAAACATGGTTTTTGTGCTTGTCGATAAAAATGCTACAAGACAAAATAGGACATTTACTAAATTATCAAAATCTTATAATAATGTCCTACAAAAACTTTTGAAAGATAAAATAATGAATTTTCTAGAGATTCGATCATTGTCTGAGTTGTATCCTCAATGATACAATGCACAAAATTTCTACTAGTAACACCTAGTCTCCAGACATGATATTGAGAGATGTGTCTACCTGCATCATGTGATCCAAGACTGCATCGATGATGGAACTATCTAGCTCGATGATAGAAAATAGAACTCGAATAAATTTGTAGCGAGGTCGAATAACTAGCTATAGATCTACATAGATCCTTTCTCGTCACATTCTGCTAACTTGGTTATTCCTTCTTTGTCTTCTAATTTAACCCCATTTGAGTATGTGAATGTAGTCTCATTCTCATATTACTCCTTCAGAGCATGTAACTGCTACTCCTAACATTACATTTACTTCACATGATTTGCCTCTAAACAAGGAGCTCTCTCTGCTATATGTTTCCGCTTGCATCAATGGTAACGTCGTAACAAACATTATGGTTAATCCTTTGAGCCGTGTGAATGTCATTACGAAGGAGGCCCTTTTTATTAACAACTTACATAAGGAGAAATATGATGAGTCGTAGGCTACCCTTTGCACGCATAATGGGTTTCTGTTGTGCCTATGAGCACTATTTCTTTGTCGGTCCTAGTAGAACCTAAGGCTTTGGAAGTCCCATTTGTTGTGATTCCTAAGTCTGACTTATTTAGAGTGAGGCTAGGCATTCCTTGGTTGGCCTCCATGAATGCAATTGCTTCAGTAGTCCACAAATGTCTGAATTTTCCCCATGAGGGTATTGTGCATACTATCCAAGATACTAGATACAAACCACTAGTATTGCGTGGGGGCTTCTCCCTTGACCACTTTTGGCCTGCCCCTATCAGACCCCTCCCTCTTAGGGGGATTTTTTATATCAAGCATATTTTAGATACAAGACTGAGGGCTCAATATTGAAGGGTGGTTTTCTCTTGTCTCCTTATGTTGTTTCTTTGAAGGCCTGCCTGCATGTGCAACAACAAGCTTCATCTTCTACCCCTCCAAAGGGGAAGGACAATCTTTCTCTTGCCTTGGGGCCTTCCCCTTCTTTTGTTGCTTCTTCTTTCGCACCTTCTGCTTCTTCCTAGCCTTTGGTAGCATCTTTTGTTCCTCGTACTATGCCTGACATAGGAAAAGGAAAGGCGCCTATGTTTGGAAAGTTGAAGCCTCTAGTCTTTTAGCTTCTTATCTTACCCATTGTGCCTCGACCCACCCTATATGGCAAGGGGAAGCGTTCTCGTGGGGTTGTTCCCGTGTTTCGACCTCTTCATATTCCTCAACCTACTCCCAAGGCAGGGAAATGAAAGATACTTGTAATTGAGACATATGTCTCTATTTCTACTTTTGTGCCTCCTCTTGTTTCTCCTCTAGAGTCGACCCTTCCATTGGTGACAGTTGTGGAGATTGCTCCTATGGTAGAATAAGAGCCCCTAGCCTCTTTTCAAGTTGCATGTTTTATTTCCCACAACCGATGTAACTGGCTTGCACATTAGCATAAGCACCGATGAAAGGCTCTGGCTGAGGAGCACACTACTTTGTAGAAGAGCAAGGAGGAGCTTGTTGTTTTGGTGTATGATCCTTCTATTTCGGTTCCTTCTGCACTTATATTTTATTTTGCCTCAGTTCCCATCACCTCATTCCTTCTTCCAGTTTCGTCGGAGGACCACGATGAACCTCCCCCTAAAAGGGTGTAGGTGTTCATTTCTTCCTCGACAAAGCCTCCCCTTCTTACTTCTATTCTTGATATTCCTCCATTTTCGTAGCCCGTCGACATGCCTTTCACAAAGGTGGTTTCCTTTGTGGCTTCATCTCCTCCTCCCTCTTTCACTCTAGCTGTGAGGATCCCATCTCCCTTGTTGAAGCGCGGGTCAAAGAGTGACCTCACTTCGAGCGATGGTTGAAAAAATTTGTCTTGACCCTTTGAGTCTTGTTCTGTTATGGCTTTCATCGTCCTTGTGACAAAGGCAACCCCCGCATCTCCGAATTTTTTGACTGCTCTTCTTCTAGAGGATGGCCCTAACTCTTGGGTGTCTTCTCCTCCTCCTACTCAGTTGAAACATGGCACTCCTGAAAAGTGCATGTTCAACTTGTTGGAGGACATCGCGACTCTATCTTCAATCTTTGCAAGATCAATGATTTTAGTCCCACAAGCACTTGGTAGCGAAGACCTTGAGGGGCCTTCTTCTTTAGCCCTTGTTGTAGGCAATTCAGCAGGTACCGTCCTGGCTATCCCTACCCTCTAGGATCATCCTCCCTCCCCTTACAGTGATCTAGATTGGGAGCAGGATGACCTACTGGTGGATTTGGATTAGAGCGGCACCCTCTTCTACATCTTTAGATTAGATTTGTGTGTGTTTGTGTTCCCCCGTGCTTGTTTATATATGTTTGTGCTCTCACTCGGAGGACCCTCACTACCCTTGTAAGTTCTTGAATTCAGGAGAGAAACTCTCTCATGAACTTCTCCTTTTCTCATCATTCCTCTATGTGTTGTAATTCTTCGATTTTCACATTGGTGATGATGTAAGGCGTGGGGTCATTTAGGCCTCTTCCATGTTGACCTGATTTTAATTTTTGCTTTGTCTTCATGTGCTCTTGTTCACGTTCTAATACATTTGGGGGGTGATGACAGTTCATATATATATTATACTATACTATACTTATCTATCTATATCTATGAGTAGTTCTGACCCCGAATAATCAAATCCCCCTATGCTCTTGATTTCTTTGTCTCTGCTTTTCTACTTTATGATGTTGTGGTTTCTATGTGTTGTCCCTCGTGTAACAACATTCCACAAATACATCTCACTATGTATCTCATTCCACAACATCTCCTGTCTTTATCTTCTCCTTAGAATGGCATGTGCTCCTTTACGTAACACACATCATTCTAAGGGGGCTATCGTATATACTTCATTTTCAAAAGTTAGTTTCATTTTTTTTCAAAAGGATTCCTTAATGTCTTATATCTCGTCGTCTAGCTTGGGGGCAACCTAACTATACATGTCTTGTATTTTTTGTGGCTGTCCTACAACACAAGTTGCAACAACCACATGCCTATATGCTTATTGTATGGTCTCTAGCCATGCTAGCCATACTTATCAACGTCGTCTTTCTCTGATCAAATTGTCTTGTCTTGTCTATGAAATTTTTTATCATCTCTATTTTTTCGCTTTTTTGCTGAACATTTTTGTGGTGAGATTGCAGCTAGCTTTGCAAGGTTGAAGACCCATGTCCTCTTCACATTCTTGTGAAGCCCTTTCACATCAGGTATACCAGATCAAAGGTTTGCTTCCTCTCTATTTCCAATATATTCTCTTCAATCTCTTTCTAATTTATCTCGCACATGCTTCGACACATATGTTCACTAAAGTGGGGCAAAATGATATGGTGTAAAATTGCACCCTTATGCAATTTCCCATAGCACCACCCTTACTTTAGCCTTATAAGTCGATAATGCAAAATCCTGCCATCCTAAGTCTTCATTCCCGTCCATGCCTTGTCATTTTCTATTGGTGGGTGAATTTTTTCGTAGACGCTTTTGTGTTGCATGAAAGTCTTGACAAGATTCCTGATTCCTGGGCCGTTGGGGTGTTACATTGTCACCTGCCTGCGAAGTTTAATGCCTCTACAATTGCAGGCACGCCTGAGAACTACTCTTTGACATGCAATTTGACCATTTTCTTCATTTTATTCCTCATTCTTGTGAATTCTTGTCATTTAATCTCATTCTTGCTCACTCTCACTTCTTAACACTTCATTCTTTCTATCCTTGCTCTCTACATCATTCTTCTTGCATGTTTCAAGCTCTTGGCACCACCTTTTTGCACGATCGTATTGTGTTTATGAAGCTCTCACTCTTCCTCTCAACTTCTCCAAGCTTGTAGTAGGGAGGGTAACTTTGTTATCTCATTGCATTATCTTACTTATAGTTAGCATGTTGTTGTCTTTGCATTTTCTATGTCTCATCTCATTGCTTTCTTTATCTATATTTATATATTGTGGTCTATTTGGTTGTTCGTGGAGGTGGAAACACTAAAGTAGGGGTTTGACTAAGGCAAGCCTCGAAAAGCAACACCAACATTTTCTGATTTTCGTGTGTGTAGGTCTTGTTCGTGAGGAGCTCGCGAGAAGCTGGACCTACTGTGAGTTGGATATATTTTCCTTCTACTCATCATTTTGTTCATAATTGTTTGTTTTTCATTTAAAGTATTCTTCTTGTTGTACTTGTCTACTTTTCATGTACTTTTAGTATTTTGTTCATCTATGTTAAAACTTATATTTCAACATTCGGGTTGTTAGCAAGTCCCGAGTGTTTCAGGTCACAGATTCTGCTCTTTGTCTATATGAGATGCCAATGAACCATAGAGATGTCCTTGGTCCATGCTCTTGGCCTCTGGTCGGGAGTCTGTCAGTCTCTTTCTTGAAATCTCTGAGGTTCGTTCACCAGATTTTTGAAGTCCTCCATCTAGAAAACCCAAAAACATAGTTTAGTCTTTCCTCCCTTTTCCACCCTATCATTTAAGATTTTTCATTGAGGTAACCTAGGGCTATCCATCCTCTACAGACTCTTCCCTATCCTAGAGACTCGAGAGTGGTGGATCCCCTCCATTATAGAATGAAAGGGTGGGAGAATTCAAAGCCTATCTCTTCTTTTGCAATAGGGGCAAATCACATCCCATTTGGATGAAGACATATAGGAAAGGGAAAATCTCAGGGGAATGGTTGGAGAGCTAAATTCCATCATAGGAAATGGAGACCAACCAAAAACTATGATAGAGGAATGTATTAAAAGAAAGGGGGCGGAAGTGGTTCATGGAGGAGAGAAAAGGAGGATTTTAAAAGGAAATCTTATCCTATCAACAAGGTGATCATCATAAGCACTAAGGAAATTTAAAATGAAACAAAAAGGTGGAAGGAGAAGGCTTTATTACGAAATGGGCAAGAAGTCGAATTCTACAGGCAAAAATGCACAAATGATGGGAAGATCGATGGGGAAGTGAGGTAAGTATTAAATCCCTACCAAATGGATTTTTGATAATAGAATGTAACACCAAAGAATTAAAATAAGAAATATTAAGTAGAAGGCCATTAATGTTAGAATGATGTGTTTTTTTGTATGAGGGAATGAATGCCCAATTTTGACCCCATAAATCATAGTATGGGTAAAACCCCAATGTGGATAAGACTTAACAACATCCCACATAATACTGGAAAGAGGAAGCACTTAAAGAGATTGGGGATACCTTAGGATCGTTTATACAATTGGATGAATCTTTTTTGAAGGATTATGGTGAATATGTAAGAATTTGTGTGGAAGTAGATTTGAGAGAAAAAATGTGGGATGAATTAGAGATAATTATAGAGTCTGAGAGGTGGAAACAAAGGACTCATTGGAATCCAAATCTCCAAGATCTGAGATACATGGTTCTAGAAACTTAGCACCAAGCGAACAATAGAAAATAAATTCCACAAGAAGCAAACTTTAGGAGTTGAGCCATGTTGAGGGAAGTTGGGAAGAGGAAGGAAAAGAGCATAGGAACTTGTAGAAGGTAGCAAAGGGAATTGAAAGGGAAATTTTATGGGATACCTCATCACTAGATGAATAAGAGGAGTAGACTCTCAACCAAGAGAACAACAAGAATCTGCTCGGAGAGCAAACATGAATAGTCATCACAAGCATGGCGAGAATTCCAAAGAATCAAGTGGTGCCAGAGCAAAGCCGTATAGACACTAAATTAGGATATGAAAAACTAGGGGAGAACACCAATTCGTAATATCCATAAGGTGGTCTAGCCAAGGCATATGTAAATGGGCATGAAATTGAAGAGGGTCCAAAAATATGGAAAAGTTAATCGAAGGCATAGTCAGTGAGTTATTTGGGAGAAAAAAATTGAAAGAATAAGCCTAGTGGACAATGAAAAAGAGGACCGATTAAACTAGAGTGATAAAGAAGAATAGGAAGAAATTCTCTTTGGAAGAAGGGGAATGGGATGGAATATCAAAGGGTTGAATCCTACAAGAATAATTTTTTTACCAAAATGGTGGTGGCTCACTTTGCAAGGAGAAACTGGGGATAAAGTAGAAGGAAACTAAGAAAAATTCTCTTGATTGTGGGGAAGGGAAAAAGAAAGGAAGAAAGACCAACATAGAAAAAATGAGCCAAGAAGGGGATGTTGAACAACACATGAAAAACACAATTTTGTTGAGATCAGAGAAGGGAAAGACCCTCCCTAGGAGCCATGAGGAACCATATTATAGAATGTTAGGGGCTTAAACACCCATAAAAAGAAATTCTTAGTTAAGAATTTTATGGAGATATCAAAATCAAATATCTTCATGATACAAGAGATAAAACTCTCAAGCAAGGAAGCATAACTCTTCAAAATGAAAATGAGATTCTAGAGAATAGAAATGGTGGAGGTTGAAGCTACCTCTGAGGGGTTAGTTGTTCTATGGAAACCACAATTTGTATCAATGGAGATTTTGGTTGGAAATGTATCATAGATGGCATGCAAGGTTAGGAGCCTTATGAACAAAATTCATTTTTGTCTAACAAATTTTTTATAGCTCAACTTCTTCAATAGGAAAAAAAAGGACAATCTTGGTTGGAGATAGAGGCACTCATTAATCAAATCTTAGAAGATATGTGGATATTAGGAGGGAACTTTAATGCCATCCTTCATAGTCAAGATAGGATTTGAGGTGTGTAGAGACATCTACAATCCCAAGCAGATCTTGAGGCATTTATGGATAGGAACTCTTTGATTGAAGTTCCAATGAAGAATGGATGCTTCACCTAGACCAAAAGGAGGTTAGGATTCAACAACATAGCAGAAAATTTGGATAGGTTTTTCATCAAAGGAAACCTCGGTTCATTCCCATTCACATTTGAGAGTATTATCATTCCTGCCTCGAGCTTTGATCATTTTCCAATTAAATTGAGCCTAATAGGTGAAGCAAAACTAGAGAGAAGCCCTTTCAAATTTTAAAAAATATGGATGCAAGACCCAAATTTTATGAAATTACTATCAAATTGGTTGAATGAAGTGATGTTTGATGACACCAAAATGTCTTGCTTGTTGAAAAATTAAAATATGTGAAGAGAAATTTGAAGGAATGGAACAAAACTCATTTCAAAAACATATTTGAAACCAAGAAAGAATTGGAAAAGGAGATCCGCCTCCTTAATAAGGAAGTAATCAAAGATGGAATGAATCAAGTTTAATACTTGAAGGAGAAGGAACTTTTGGGAAAATCTGTAGATATTTTAGCTAAGGAAGAAATATTTTGGAGACAAAAGTTGCGAGAGGTGTGACTAAAGGAAGGGGATAGGAATTCCAAATTCTTCCACAATTCCACCAAAATAAGAAGACAAAAAATATGATAATTCAACTAAAATTGTTTGATGGGTCTACCATGGAAGAGACGAGAATTATAAAGCAAGAGGTAGTTGTATATTTGCAAAATATGCTAAAAAATTTAGGAAGGTTCAAGCCTCAGTTATCATTTTTTTCTAGGAAACATCCCCAAACTAGTGACAAAAGATCAGTTGAAAATGCTAGCAACAAACTTCGAAGGAAGAGATAAAATAACACTATGGTAGTTGCACCTTGACAAGGCACTTGTCCCAAATGGTTTTACCACATCATTCTTTCAAAAATACTAGCAGATAGTGGGTTAGGAGGTGTGGAAATTAATAGAAGATTCCCGAAGGAAAGGTCAAATTATGAAGGAGATAAACAATACCTTCATAGCCCTAATACCAAAGAAAGAGAAAACCTCAACTTGGGAAGATTATTGACCCATTTCATTATGTAATATAATTTATGAAATTTTGGTTGAAGCAGTTGCCAACAGGCTCAAAAAGATCCTACCAGAGATAATCGCAAAAGAACAAACATGGTTCATTCCAGAGAGATCAATATTGGACAATATCATTACTGCTCAAGAAGCGGTCCACTCAACATTAAAGACTGGGAATCAACAAATATTAGTTAAACTAGATATGAAGAAAGCGTATGATAAAGTAGATTGGAAATTCTTATTTAACATCCTAAAAGGCTTTGGATTTGATTTAAGTTGGATAAACTAGATTTTCAACCATGTGGCAAGCCCTAGATATTCAATCCTAGTACATGGATCCCTGAAAGGCTTCTTCGAATCATCTCGTGGCCTTCACCAAGGGGACCCTCTCTCTCCATTCCTCTTTGTCATAATGGAAGATGCTCTGGGTAAGGCATTAAACAGAGCATGTCTGGATAGGAAGACAAAATGTTTTAAAATCACAAGCAATCTCAACTCGATAACACACCAACAATTTGTAGATGATACAATATTGTTCAGGGTAGCAAAGAGAAAAGAAGCTAAAGATATGAAATAAATTTTGAAGAATTACTTGGTGGTGTTAAGACAAGAGGTCAATGCCCAAAAATCAGAGATATTCTTTTTATCAACTCCTCCTAGGAAGCAACAAAAAATTCTTACAATCCTTGATTTTAAGAGTGGAAAATTTCCCAGTTCTTGTTAGAGTAAAGGTTTTAACTTAATTGTGTTGATTAAGTTACCTTTATTCCCTTCTTAATATTTCACGTTAGTTTGCATAAAGTGACATTTAATATTTATATTAATTATTAAATGTTTTCCTATTAGGGCTTCTTTTAGGGTTTTTCCTATTAGGGTTCCTTTAGGGTTTGCATGATCTCCTTTTATAAAGATTGATCCATTTTATATTCATAATCAATTCCTTTTTGTGATGATATGATAATTTCTCCATTTTTCAGAGCTTCAAACCCTTGTTTGTTTTCTCCATCCATTCTCTTCCTTGTGACAGGTATCCATTTGCATGCAGGTGTTCTTGGAGTCTGAAGTTGGATTTTTCAACTTCTACATGGTATCAGAGCTTTCCTGTTGCATGCCTATTCTTGTTTGAAGAATTTGGAGCTATTTGGAGGTACAGGGTTGGATTAGACATTCACAATTTGGGGGTTTGCATTTTTTGATCTAGGGAATCACCTGCAATTTCAGAACATTTTGAGTCCAAACGGACCTCACCATTGCATCCGCAGTGGTCCAAAACCCCTAAATCGACTGTTCATTCGTCCATTTTGGACAAAGTTGATTTGAGGGGCAAATTTTTTTTTACCCGTACGGCCGTTCGTCTGCACCCTAGTAAAAAATATATTTTATTTTTTTTTGCATTTTGCTTTGTCATAAATTAAAAAAGAAAGAAATTATTTTCAAAGTATTTTTTGATTTACAAAAAAAAAAATCAAAATAGCAAAAAAAATTTTAGGGGCGGTACCCTACGCAGGCAACTGCGCAGTGTACCCACGTCGTCATAGGGGTGCGGTGGGGGTGGGCCCACGTGCCTCCCTCACCAAAAATGTCTTTCTTTTTTTTTTTTAATTTATCAAAAAAATTTATTGTATTTTTTTTATTGTCTTTAAAAAAAAAAACAATTTTTTAATAAGCCTAGTTGTGCATGTGCGGCGACTGCCGTTTGGCCGTCAAATTTAAACTTAGATTTTGCTGCGACGGCCGTATGACCATCAAATTTAATTCCACACTGATTTTTTCCCCTTTTGGAGCTATTTTTTTCCAGAGGTCATAACTTGGGCCTACGATATCCTTTTTTGGCAAACGAGATATCGTCGGAAAGCTGGTTTTGTCAAATTTTTAGTGGTGTGGGTCTCATCGCTTCATTTTTTTGTTGGTGCATTCTACAACCAGTTGAAGTCAAAGGAGCTGCTTTCAATCCCGAGCTCATAACTTTTGATTCCTTTCTCCATTTTTCGCGATCTCTACAGCGTTGGAACCATATTTCAGAGCTCTTTAGTTCCATCCATGCAATATTTCCAGATTTCCCTCCAGGTATATTTTATTTAGTTTTTTGTATTTTCACACTCTGGTGAATTACTTGGACATTTTAGCTCTTGGGAACTTCTTGTTTGCTCGAGATGCTTCGTTTTTGGCTGTTCTTCATGTATTTCCAATTTTTTGTCCTTTGTGGGCATTTTGAGCATCATTTGTTAGCAATCTTTTATGTAAACGTATTGAGATAAAGTGCCACACTATTGTACATGTATTTTTGGGGATTTTGCATATAAGGTTGTGCCTATTTTGTACTCGCATTGTTTTATAAAGTGTCATGGGGGGTTGTGTAGTGCCTTTGTTTTGCCATCACACTTTTGTCTGGTGAGTGTCCCTCCACGACGACAGTGGATCCATATGATTCCAGCCTCATGCATGTGTGTTTTGTTTTGCACACCACTTTTTCAATTGCAAGTGCTTTCTTGTGCACTTTCAAATGTTTCTTCTCCTTCATGCACTACAGGGTGTTACACACTAGTTCAGTGGATCTGTCAGGCTCTCCCAGTTCAGCATTATGGGGGGGGGGGGTATTATACTGTTCGTGCTAATGCTTCTTTGGTTTCGCCTTGGAAGGAATTTTCCATTCTCAATTGATAAGTGTTTTCAGACTATTGGTACTTGTGCCATCTGTATCTTCATTCCAAGTGTTTGCCTTTGTTTGCCATCTGATTCGAGTAGTGTCATTTGGGGCACTCATGCAGATTGTTGTTTTGAGACTATTGGTACTTGTGCCATCTGTATCTTCGTTCCACATGTTTGCCTTTGTTTGCCATCTGATTCGAGTAGTGTTGTTTGGGGCACTCATGCAGATTGTTGTCTTCTTGATCCTGATCATCCTATCTTCAGTGGAGGTTCTTCAACACCATAGCATTCATCTTTTGACAGTTGTTTGCAGCTTCTTCTGCTTCAGTGATGCTCTTCATGGCTTTCTGCATCTCTTTTTGGAGTAGAGCTTTTCCCATTAGGTTTTTTCTATTTCTCCACTTTACAGAGATTTGGTTGTATTTGGGTTCCTGATCTTGCCTAGTTGTCGGGACCCATGTTTGCCTTCTTGCATTGTAGTTACCTTTGCTTTCTTGCATTTGTTTGTAGTTGCACTGTTGCTCATCTTAAGGGGGAGTGTTAGAGTAAAGGTTTTAACTTAGTTGTGTTGATTAAGTTACCTTTATTCCCTTCTTAATATTTCACATTAGTTTGCATAAAGTGACATTTAATATTTATATTAATTATTAAATGTTTTCCTATTAGGGCTTCTTTTAGGGTTTTTCCTATTAGGGTTCGTTTAGGGTTTGCATGATCTCCTTTTATAAGGATTGATCCATTGTATATTCATAATCAATTCCTTTTTGTTCTGATATAATAATTTCTCCATTTTTCGGAGCTTCAAACCCTTGTTTGTTTTCTTCATCCATTCTCTTCCTTGTGACAGGTATCTATTTGCATGTAGGTGTTCTTGGAGTCTGAAGTTGGATTTCTCAACTTCTACAGTTCTTACTTGGGACTCCCATTAGCACCTAGGCTAAGGTCAAACAAGTTATGGGATCCATTGATAGAGAGAGTATCAAATTAGGTTGTTTCCGAGAAAGGAAAGTGGTTATCCTAAGCTGGAAGGATAATCATGCTCAAAGCATCCATTACAACAATTCCCATCTATTTGATATCATGTCTACCATTGATGAGTGGGGAAGATTAGAAATTAACAAGTATAATGAGAAATTCCTTCTAGAAAGGCTCCTAAAAAAAGAATTAATTAGATCTTATAGCATGGGACAAGATTTGCAAGGCGAGAGAGGATGACAATGTTGGATTAAAAAGGTAGCTTCTTCAGAACAAAGCCATGGGAGCAAAGCTTGTTTGATGGATGTACAATCAACCTCAGCTAAAATGGGAAAAATATTAATTGTAGCAACTTCCTCGGGGCTCAAGAATATGGAATTTCATTAGTAATTGTCATCCACTAATAATCAATTATCTAACTTGGGATGTCCACAATGGTCAGACACTCTCTTTTGGGAAGATTCTTGGGGTGCATACATTCCACTAGCAAGAATAAAATGATTAAATCATTAGAAGAGTTTTAGAGAAAAAAATAGGGTTGTAAGGTAGGTGATTATTTGGAAGCACTCCAAACAAATGGAATGACACTTGATGGCTCTGGAAGAAGTGCAACTACTCAAATATTCTTGAGTAGGAGGTGACACTTTTGGAGAACATTTTGAAGGAAAAAAGGATTGAACTACACCAAGGGGATGATAAGTTGATTTGGAATGGAGAAAACAATAGACAATACAATATAAGAGAAGGGTATAGGTTGCTTGAGGGAAGAAATGGTGAAATGGAGATTCCCATTTATTTATGTTGGAATGACTTTTGCCTCCCCAAGGCTAGTGCATTTGCATGGGTTGGTATCCAAGGGAGGATACTCACAATGGATAGATTTCAAAAATTAGGTTTCAAAGACCCATCACAATGCCCGATTTGTAGAAGCATAAAGGAAGATATGAATCACCTCCTCTTTGGATGCATATTCGCCTGAGAATGTTGAAGATGACTAAGCACCAAATCAGGTGGATAAGTGCCCTACCAAGTGACATCATGAGTCCATTCAAAGGTTGGCCAACTCCAATGAAGGGAGAAACATTCTCATGCCCACAAAAATTAAGTCCATCAATAACATTATGGGAAATTCAGAAGGAGTGCAATAGGAGATTATTCCAAGGGAAATAAATGAGTCTACCATCATTCTTGAATAAATTGGAAGCAACAATAGTGGAAGTTACAAACAACCGAACACAAAATAAGATACCAAATCTCAAATATTGGGTTGAATGGGACAATGATATAAAAAAACTTTGGCATGGTCTTTAACCACCATTGGTGATTGGGTCGATAGTGAGGCCATAATTAAAGCAAGATTTGACACCAAGTGGTCGATTCTTAAATAAGGATGACATAAATTAAATTTTGATGAGGTCGCGAGAGGCAACCCTAGCGCCTCTAACGTTGGTTGCATAATCCATGATTGGGAAGGAAGGAAAATTTGTAGTGCCTCCATCTTGCTCTGAGAAGGGACCAATAATGTGGCAGAGATGCAAGATATTCTCTTCAGACTAGAGCTTTGTCAAGACAAGAATTTTGGAATTAGAGATTTAAGGAGATTTGATGATCATCATAAACAATATTTGTACAAGGTAGATCCAAAATTGAAAATTGAAGAGATACTTAGAGAATATTTTGAAGATACTTAGAACTTTCAAGAGCTACATGGCTAACCATGTGTACAGGGAGGCAAATGTGGCCAATTTGGAAACCAATTGAATATAGCAATTAAACCTCACGAAGGCCATAACAATTAAACCTCAAGGTGCTCAAAGCACGATCTCCTAACAAAGGAATGTCATGACATTAGGGAGTGTTTGTATGATGATGAATGTCAGGGAAATAACATCATGCGGGTGATTGCAGATTTCCAAGGCTATTTTATCATAAAATAATCAAGAAAAATCTAGAAGGATCATAGACAAGCTTGGTGATCAAAGTGTTGTACTTTGCTCTCAAATGAGCTAGGTGGATTCCCATGAGAAAGGGGGATGTGGAGTCTATTAAAGCAATAAATCCATGGTTGAGATATACATGTCTGCATTTTTTAAAATTGTAGTAGCAAGAACAATGGACACACCTATGTGGTTGGTAAGTTTGAAAAGACAAATGACTTTCTGGTGTGAGATTACAAACCATAGGCTTAAAATAGTCTTAAAAACATGGCAAATGTTGGAGCTTATTGCAATAGAGTGGGTTCTTGGGGTCAACTTTCTAATGGCAGAGGATAGATACAAAGTGAACACATATGTGGCCTCCAAATTTGTCACCTCCTTGCTAGATTTAGGCAATTCAAAGGAGATGGTGTGAGGGCTGGCAAAGGAGTTGGTCAAGAAGGAGTTCCTTAGCGGTTTGGAGGAAATACTGAATGTGGCCAAGCTTGGCTATGGGATCCCATGCGATAGAGATTTATGATGCCTCCATGATGGTGACGAGGAAGTATTATGGCTTCCCTTCCTATCGAACTTTGCAACAACCACCCTAGCGTAGCATCATGTTCGAATTGCAAAAGGATGCTCTTTTCTGCGTAAGATGACAAATTTGGATCCTATATTTGGAATTGAATATATGTATATGCATTCTTGAACTAGGTGTTGGTGGAGGAGAAGGAAGATTAAGTGAAATCTTTATATATTGTTAAAATATGTATATGATAGTAGTTTATTTTGAATTTTGTTATTGGACTAGAATCGAATAGGAATAAATTAGAAAACTTTGAAGCCCATACATAGTTTTGGTTTTTGTATCGGATGTAAACTTTTATAATATTAATACAAAGCAATTTTGTTGCAAGCTTATCTATCAAAAAATAAAATGTTATTTTTCTAAAATAATGCAAGTAGGTTGTTATGATAAAAAATAAGTTGATTAGAAATTTAAAAATAAATATTAAAATATATTAAAATATTTTTAAAAATATATGGTGCACTAGAGGAGAGAATTTTTTCCAAAAGGATATAATATTTTTTTGAAAATGATTAAAAAATAGACAAAAGTTGATGTCAAGTGAAAACTACCAAATTTTGGTAAGTTTGATTTTAAAACTTTATTACGAGGAAAATATACATCAATTTTTTTAAAAAAAATCCATGCACTAGATATTGAAGTTATCTATTTGGGAAAAATATAAGGAAAAATAAAATTGTTTGCTCCTTTTTTGTGACTTCGACTCAATATCACTTTTTTATGAAAATTTCAACAATTCAAAATTTTCTCTTAAATTTATAAAAATAATATCAAAACATTTTTAAAAAATAAAAATTACAAGCATAAAATTCATCAAGAGTTCTACATTTCATTAGTTTACATCATTTTGAAATTCAAAATATAAAGACCACTTTTATGCAATCAAAGTTGAAAACTTTTATTTGTGTTGGCTAAGTCATTTATAAAAGTGTGACATAGGTTTGTACTTTTACCCCCTTGAAAAGATGTAGCTATTCAAAATTTAAAATAACCATGGGATATATAAGGATTAATGAAAATCTATATCAAAAAAACCCATGGCAAAAGGAGATAACAAAAGGAAAATTGAGCTTATTGAAATAATTAAGTGGGCAATGGGAATGAACACAAAATAAAGAAGATTGAAATAAACCCAGGATCAACAAGAAAGATATTGCAGAAGAACAGAAGAAGCAAAAAAAAGAGAACAAGACAAAGAGATAGTGGTAGAAACCACAAAGGAAAAGGATGAGTGTGCCATTGTGGGTGCAACTAAGGAAGTAAGGAAGGAGATACCACAAATAAGTTCTAGCATGGATAAAATAAGTCAATTTATACATAATATTGAGGGAGAAATTAAGGATTATGAAAAAACTAGAAAGGATCTAAAACAAGAAGTTACAAGAATTATAATACTACCTATAACTAGAGCACTGACTACTTATCCGTATTAGGAAAATATTCAATTAAGGATAGATGAGGATTAGTTATTGGTGGTTACCCCTATAAAAAATCTTCAAACAATAACGGTTGATGTGTAATACCTAGATGAGTTGGTGAATTAAAGTGTTCTAAAACTACAAGGGGAGAATACAATAGAAAATAAATTGAATCCTAAGTGTTTAACAACATATAACAAAGTGACATCACTATCTAATCAAATGTCATTTACCAATGAAAAAACATCTCTGAGGATTAAAAGATACTTTGAACATACACAACCCCTAGACCAAGAGTCACCCTTAATGCCATTAAAGTCAAGAATAATTTGTATATAAGTAATATAAAATATCCTAAGCAATCAAGATATAGTATAATGAGGGTGATAAAAATAACATAGTAACTCTAGGAACACATTCCTTCAACATAAAAGATTCAAATAATGACTGTGAAGAACAAGCAGACATGAATACCTCTAGGAAGCTACCCATTTTTGGAAAGGACACCATTGAGGCCACAAAACATATCTTCATTCTAGAATCAATGTGGAAGAGGCAAAATATAACTAGGGACAACAATAAATTGTTTGATTTAATTAGTTCTTTATGAAGTGATGCCCTCAAATGGTACCACAAGACCTATCCAAAAATGATAAGGAATGGGATAAATTAAAATAAGATTTCTTGGAATTTTTTGAAACTCTAGAACTACCTACCGAAGAGGTAAGCAAACTTAGAGAGCTCACAAAAAATAAAAATGAAACAATAACCAAATTTGATAAGAGGTCCAAAGAAATAACAAGGAAATTGGAAGAACCACTAATTGATAAGCATAAAATCTGATGGTTCATATTAAGAGTAACACCAGAAATCAAAATTTTCGTAGATTGGAGAAGTTTTAAAACATATCTGAAACTAGTCACCTTGGATTGCCAGATAGAAAACCACTCTTGGAGGAAACTTGAGAAGGAAAAAAGAAAAAAAAGAAATTTAAAAATTAAGATTGGAAGTTGAACAAACAAGACTCTAGCAGGAGATTATGACAAAATAAGATACCTTCTCATTGAGACCTAATATTTAGTGTACCTACTATGGGTGGGAAGGTCACTTAAAAAATCAATGCCCCAAGGAAATAGGAGAGAAGAAATAAAATGTGCCAAGGGTAGATCTAAGGACACTACCTAAAAAGATGAACTTAGTTTACTATGGAGTTTGCAGAGAGTGGGATGATCATGCAACAAAAGATTTTCCATCACAACTATTTCAATGAAGAGAGGATCCAAGCCTAGGAAACCACAGTGAGGAAAAAGAGTTGGCATATGCAAAAGGTTTGGTAGAAAGACCACTTCATCTATAAGACTATGGATATAAAGTACCAAAGTGGCAATCCTATAGAAATAGAGGCCAATTCAAAGGAGAGAGAGAGAGAGGCTAAGGTAGAAGAGGAATAAGGCAAACAAATGCCACCTACTTCAATGATAGTAAACAAGGACACTTCGTAATCGAATGTTGGAGAGATAAGAAAAAACAATGTGGATTTTGTAGAAGCATTGAGCATGATATATTCAATTGTGAAAAATACCACTTATTACAAAAATATGATACTACAATCCAAAAGTGATGAGTTTCAAAATTTAAATCCACCTAAAGGAGCATGAATCCTAAGGGAGATTCCTAAATAATCATAGGAAACAAACAAGAGATGTCGAAAAACAAAATGAATTGATATTGAGACTACTGAGAATAGTAGCTTCGAAGAAGGAGATCAAACCTACATAAGACCAAATAATAAAAAGAAAAAAAAAGCAACAATGGTTTCCAAACATGGAATAATTATCGTAAATGACAAAAAAGTAACCATAAAGGAAGAAAATACTATAGATGAAGAGGAATTTCACCCAACAAAGAAACATCAAGACCAAATAGTAGAGCAAACCAAGATAATTGTCACCAAAGAACAATGTCAAGAAGTAGAACACAATGACTAGTTCTTCGAACAGGAGGTGGGAATATTAAAAAAACTAATAAATTTTTCCAAACACTCTAATCTATTGGAAAAACTAAAGAAATTTTCCAAATACTAGAATAAACAACAATATAAATCACCGCAAATAAGAACAATAGGAAAAAATGGTATACAATGGAAGATTAGATCCATAATTTGATTATTGTTAGCATAAAAAATAAGAAAATAATCAATGTAATGGTAGAATTAGGAGATGACATAAACATGCTCCCAAAAATGGTATGGGAAAAATAGGGAAATCTAAACTTGAACGAACACCCTACAATATTAGCCTAACATATGGTACCGGGATGAAAACCTTGAGAACTTGGAAACAAGTAGATGTAAATGTTAGAGGAGTAAAACAAATTGTATACTTTGAGATGGTTGCCATCAAAGAAACATTTGATTCATTTAATGTATTTTTAGAAATAAGGTGGTTTTTCAACATAAACTATATCGTAGACTCAAGGAAGAAATATCATTTGTTGATGAAAATAGAATAGTCCACATTCCACTAGGAAGAATCCCAAATGAATCATATAGAAAGGAAGTAAACATAGAAGAATATCACAACTCAAATAAGAAAAACCACTACACAATATCAAGACTACCACTAAATGACTCCCTTGAAGAGCCAAACTCAAAAGGGGAAATCAAAATAGAAAGTGGTGTTGATAGCACATATGGTGAAGAAGTATTGGATGCATGGATGCAAGAAGAACCAAAACTTCACTCCTGGAGGATTATTAGATTTCATAGGGTATTTATGATCAGGATGACACCAAATGATGTTCCACATTCTACCATAGATTCATATAATGAATTGTCAAATATTTGTGGAAAACTTTAAGATAACCAAGATGACACACCTAAAATATATTGGTAGATAAATGACATATCATGCAGAATTTCACATGTAAAACTCCCCAAGTATTCAAGAGTAAGAGATATCTTATCATTTATCATACAACTAGAAAAAATCTTTCATAATGAGGAGCTAAGACTTAACATACTACAACACACACTTATTTTCAATGTTGCAAGTTGACGTAACACACACAAGGACCAGTTAACCAAATGGGAAATATTTAAAATCCTAATAAAAACAAGATACCTACTGGAAGAAGGAGAATAAATGGACATCCTAAAATATAATGGTAATATTTTACAAAATTATAATTTAAACACTTGTATCACAAAGTAGAAAACAAGGAATGAGTATGATGAATGATTATACATCCAACTATTCTACTGGAAACTAACACCAGTTGTCCAAACTTGGTATATAAACCAAGAACGAACCAAGAACGATGAGGGGAAACTAAATGTTGGACAAACAATAATATGGATTTTATAAAAATATTTTCCTTTTACAACAAGAATTCGCATATACATACCACACTACTTAAAATGAAAGAACTAATATTCAAACCAACCAAAAATAATGAAGTAGTAGTGCCACAAATGCCTACACCACCACCACAATCAGAAGGATTCTAGAAATATATTGAATGGTTATATGAAGAATAAACATTCCATAAGAAAATATGTTGTCTAACACAACAAGAAGATGATAATACGCATAACCTAGACATAGAGGTAAATCATGGAGAAAGAGAATTATAATCCCTAACAAAAGCTAAAAAATAATATTACAATCAACCAATCAAGTTGAGAGTAGAAAATATCGCCAAAGAAGTGGACCCTAAAATTGCAAAAATTGGGGATTATTGGGATGATAAAGTAGTTGCACAAGTTGCAAAAATCCTATCATAATTTGAAGAGTTATTCCCTAGAACATTCACAGACCTAAAAGGGATAAAATAAGAAGCAGAAATGAAAAATCACTTAAAATAAGGGACTAAACTAGTACAGAAGAGACCATATGGACTTAACCCAAACATGAAAAATAAATTCAAAGTAGAGATAGAAAAAATGCTTGAAGTAGGCATAATTAAAATGGTAGAAGATACAAAATTGATAAACCCTATGGTTATACAAAACAAGACAGGTGAGGTAAGAATATGTGTTGATTTGAGGGAACTTAATAAAGCTTGCATACATGACCCTTTCCCTACACCATTCACCGAAGAAATATTAGAATCAATGTGTGTAAGGGGGGAATTGGGAAGATGCAATAATATAAATGAATTGAATTGAGCCTAATCTAACTCAAAACAAAAATCAAGATTCATACCCATTAATCATGAAATGAAGTTTTAAGCTATTGAAAACAAACAATGAAATCCTAAGAAATCATAACGAATTCAAAACAAAGAAAACTTTACCATCCCATATCGAAGTGTGTTTACAAAGATGTTGGATTGTTTGTATCAATGTGAAGCCTCCATTGTGTGTGCAAAAGCTTGAAGAACGTGCAATGCCATTGATCGAAGATATGTGTAAAGCTTCAAAAGCCCATTGTGATTTTTGCATTACTTCATCACGTAAATGGTGTTGATTCTCCAATCGTTTTTTAGAAGAAATGAGGTTGTTATAAAGAATTTGTGTTTCGAAACGAATGCTCAAGATCGTACAGTAGAATATCCTAATCAATGGCTCAAAATTGTTGAGAGGATTTAGATGGGAATAATCAGTGCAAATTGATTACATAATTGGTGTGATTGAAGAAATCAATTTGAGTGTTCAGTGGGATTGAGGAAATAGATTGAATAATCTGTGGAATTGAAGAATAAATTGATCTATTAGGAAATAGATGGTTTAGTTAGCCAATCAGAGTGAGCAATCAGGGGATCATAATTTGCTCCATCATGAAAGTGGGTGAGGATATTTAATTACTTTATCCTTTTGAGTTGAATGTGCAAATCATGTTTGACTTTTGCAAACAAAGTTGTATTTGTTTGTTTTGACCTTTTTGATGATGTTTTGAATAATTTATTCAATTGTTCATGTTTAGGGGAAAGTGATTTAATTAAACTATTGGGTTTTAATAATTTAATTGATTTAGGGGAATAGGGTAATTTAGCGACATAATTAAATAATTGATGTTATTTAATTAATCAAGAAGAATAAAGTTAGATTAGGACTTTATTAAATAAATGAAATTTATTTAATTAGTCAAAAATGATGAAAAAGTGAATTAATTAAATAATGTATTATTATTCAATTAATAGAGTAAATTAGGGTTTTTAAGATTTTATTAAAAAATTAAATTTATTTAATTCGTCAAAAATGGTTAAAGGTTGAGTTAATTAAATAATGTAATATTACTCAATTAATAGAGGAATTTAGGGTTTTTGATGTGGAATGCAGTGATATTAAGTGATAATGATGTTGATGATGAGAAAATATCATTTAGGTTGTGTGATAAGCATTAGGTCAATTTCACATGTCTACACAATGATTGGAAGAGAGATCTACTCATTCATTAATAATTTTTTGGTAGTGAAAATAAGGGAAGAAGATCAACCCAAAATTGTTGTCATAAAATATCGTCACATTTTTGCAAAGGTCACTTACAAAGTTTTGTAGAGAAAACAGATTACATATTCGATATGGGTTCTCAAGAGGATTCAATTGGTATGGTCTACATGATCAGAGGATGTGTAGTGTACTCAAAATTGATTTATTTCTACTCTCAAATAAAATAAGGGTTTTACTATTAAACCCTAAGGTTTCTAGTTATGGAGCTGGCTAGATTTAATAGATCCATGAGAGGCGATTAAGCCATGTCACAAATCCTGAGGGGAGCTTTGACCATCTATCAATAATCTCCCCTTAGTGTTATTCGAGGGGATTCAAACCCGACACCTTTGGCTAGGATACCAATTGTTGGAACACAACAATCTATTGAGAGGGGGTGAATCATTAGATCAACTAAAACTAATTCCTTTTAGCCCTTTATGTATATTTACTAAACAAATAGAGAGATAAACACACACACAAAAACCCATAACACAAGATATATGTGGAAAACCCGAGATGGGAAAAACCACAGTGACAAAAGTTGCTTGATTCTATTGCTCAAAACCAGCGTCACAATGAAATCTCTGATTACAAATTTTAAGGGCATCAAACCTAAGGAGACACCAATACCCTAATTTAGGAGAACCAAATCCAAGGAAGCACCCACTCCCTACAATGAGCACCTACCCAATTATCTGATGGCACCCATCAATCATATTTACAATGAAACTATTACAATTTGATTCAATTGAATCTAGTTCAATGTTGCAACTCTGTTTTGCAATTGCTCTCACTTTGTTGCAATCTCTGAAACTCCAATCTCTTCTTTGCACCTTGAACCAACCTCTAGATGATGATCTATATTTTTTTTGGGTTTTACTCTATCTCAGCATGTGCATTCTCTATCTGTTACATTTCTCACACACAACCAATTGTTTTCTTGGATTATTTTCTCATGTCTTCACTAACAACCATTAATTGCATCGATCCATACACCACCATCTATATTTATTGCATTTGCTAATTTTAGCAATTTGGAAAATTTTGCTAGGGTTTTTTCTTCTTCAGCAAGCTTCCTATTCATTGAGCCATACACCATCATCATTAATTTCTATATAGATATGAAAAACTTACTAAACTTGGCAGCTTGCAAAACCCTAATCTAGATATCCATTTAATGCATCCCTTGTATAATTGATTTGATCTTGATTTCAATCACCTTTGTAGTATGTGTGGTCGCTCTATATATCAAATCACTAATCAAATTGGTTGGAGAAATTGAACTAATTAATTTCATGCTCTATGTCGACTACCAAGTGAAAACCTCATTGATACTATCATAGTCGTTTGAGATCTTCAACTTTAAACTTGGGTCATTGGTTTGTTGGCCATGATCCATTTGATCTCCTTTATCCTTGTCATCTTTAAAAATAGTCGTTCGATTAAACTCTTTTGAATTGGTGCCATAGATCTTTATGATGCTCACATAGCCTATCACAAATTTACTTAGGGCATCAAACTCTATTTTTGTGATGTGAGGCTGAAGTGTGATCGCCATCCGATCCCCAAATCTTGATCTCAGCCATAGGATTTCCATCACGTTCACTTTTCCTGGTGCAAATTTGTTTGCGCACAAAGAGTGTAAATTGTGATGTAAAGGAATATTGTGATGCAATACAACTTTTTCACTAGTCTCACAAAACATGTGTCCACCTTATTGCTCCATCACTCTTATGAAGAAGGGACTCACATATCTTCATCGCCCACCTTTTGTCTATCTCTCTTCGCTCAACACTATTTTATTCACAACAATGATGTGAATAAACGAAGTGATGCAATTATAATTCACCGCATGTCCCTACTTATGTTAGAATCCACTAACAATTGTTATCGCATCTGTGCCTTGTGCTCAAGAGTATGAAAACATGATGCATAAAATTTAAGTGATGCAATCAATGCTTGACACTTGTCCTTGCTGACATCACCATCCACTATCGTCGCACATCACAAATTGCATAACTCCCTTTTGCTTCACAATTACAATGTGAAGCAATAATGCGTTGACTGTTATATCTCCTTCATTTATTCTCAACTATTGATTTCTCTATCGCATATGGCACACATCTCATGCCAAGGTAAACTTCAAAACGCGATGTGAAGGACTTGTGTGATAGTCATCTGATCTTCCATGCTTTGATGTGCACCGTTGATCTTCCTTCCTTCAATCTCCATCGCACAATCACAAATAGACTTGCTCGCAATAAAATCAAGAAGCGATGTGAAGGAATGTGGCAATACAATCACAAACTTCCATATAGCCATTGACGAGAAGGACAGAGGTTTTGATAACCACTTCAATGACTCACAAAGGTTTTATAACCTTTGTAAAATGCTGACACACTGGCACACACTCATCGGAAAAAGGAGTTCATAGAACCATATCGATAAACGATAGGAGTTTCAAAACTTTGTAAAATATTGACAACCTTTGAACTTGAAATTATTTAAGTCCAAATTACTTCGTCACACCAACTAGTAATCACTAGGTAAAGGGGTTGATTCCCACAATGAACTAATAGGCTTAAGTGATAACTTAAGCAACATACAACCGCCAACATTCAATCAATATGAAAACATAAACTTTGTTCAATGCCATGACTGCAACACCTTAGGGTTTAGCTATAAAACCCTAAGTTGACCAAAGAGCAGAATTAAATATTTTCTGAGCATATTTCATGTCTTTTGATCATGCGGACCATAACAATTCTTCTAGACATTGATCCATTGTCACTAATGACACTCAGTCTTCCACTTAACTCCCCTTTGAAATCAATGACACCTTTTGACATCAATGACAACATTATTCCAACAATATCCCCCTTTGTCATTGATGGAAAAACCAAATGCTTTGTACCAATGGAACTACTATGTACCAATTCCAAATGCACTATACCAATTGAACTACTCTATACCAATTATAATAAAAATAATCAATTGCTTTATACCAATTATAATAAAAATAATCACATGACTGCACATACATAATAGCTCCCCCTTAGACATATCTCCTCTTCTTGAATACAAAGAGAATTTGCTCAAATTCTCCCCCTTTGACATCAATGGCAAAGGTTCACTGTGAAACATCTTGCTATACTTGAAGTTTCTCCCCCTTTGACAAAACTATGCAAAGAGAAAGAAGGTAACCATAAATCTGCAACCATCAAATCATTAGAAATTTGTAAAACCAAGTTTACCTGACTTGATTGCTCTCTTCATTTCTAGGGATGAATGAAATATCTATGAAGATCCTCATAGACTCATGCCCTATCACTAGGATTTAGTGATATGATGTGAGAGAAATAACTCCCAATTTTTGCCTTAGATATCCAAATTGTTCCTTGGGAAGAGGCTTCGTGAATATGTCTACCACTTGATCTTTGGTTGGCACATACTCCATGGCGACTTCTTGATATGCAACCTTCTCTCTTATGAAGTGATACTTGATTGATATGTGCTTTGTCCTAGAATGCATCACTAGATTCTTTGAGATGTTTATTGCACTTGAATTATCACAAAGAATAGAGATAGGTTCTTTGTACTCAACATTGATGTCTTTGAGTGTTTGTTTCATCCATAAAACTTGAGTACAAAATGTTGCAACTGCCACATATTTTACTTTTGTTGTAGAAAGGGTGACTGATTCTTGTTTTTTGCTCATCTAGGAAACAAGTTTGTCTTCCAAGAAAAATACACCACTACTAGTGTTTCTTCTGTCATTTGCACTTCCAACCCAATCAATATATGTATAGGAAATTAAAGTGAAATATTTTCTCTTGGGATACCATAGTCTATAGTCAGTAATACTTTTGATATATCTGAAAAAATATTTTACTGCATTGACGTGAGACACTTTGGGAGTAGCCTGAAACCTTGCAACCATGCATACAACTTGTATTATATTAGGTAATGATGTAGTTAAGTACAACAAGTTGTCTATCATTTATCTATACATTGTCTGATTTGCATCTGGGGATTCATATGTCTTGCTTAACTTACATCCATTTATCATGGGGGTACTAATTGGTCTACTATTCTCCATTCCAAACTTATTAAGCATTTCCTTAGCATACTTAGTTTGAGATATAAATATCCCATCATTCGTCTGTGCTATTTGTAAACCAAGGGAAAATGATAGTTCTCCTAGCATTGACATCTCAAATTCATCTTACATTTGAGCAACAAATTCTTTACACATCCTGTCATTGCTACCACCAAATATGATTTCATCCACATATACAATAACAACTATCATGTGCTCACCTTTTGATTTGAAGTACATATTGCTATCTACACATCCCTTTTTTAATACTTTTTGTTGTAGATATTGGTCTAATCTTAAATACCATGCCCTCAGTGCTTGTTTTAGACCATATAATGCTTTCCTCAGTTTGCAGACATTATTATCATCTTCTGATAACTAAAAACCTTCTGGCTATTCTATATAGACTTCTTCTTCAAGATTTCCATTAAAAAAATCAGATTCAACATCCATTTGATAGACTTTAAATCCTTTATAAATTGAAAATGCAAGAAACATTCTTATGGCTTCTAATCTTGCAATTGGTGCAAATGTTTCTTCAAAGTCTATGCCTTCAACTTGTGCATACCCCTTGCACACCAATCTTGCCTTGTTCCTTACTATAGCTACATCTTCATTGAGCTTGTTTCTAAACACCCATTTAGTACTTATCACATTTTTGCTTAGGTATCTAGGAACTAATTCCCATGTTTTTTTCTTCTCAATTTGATTCAACTCTTCTTCCATGGCCTTTATCCAGCTCTCATCCTTGTTGGCCTCAACATAGTTTATAGGTTCAATCTGAGACAAGAGAGCAAAATTAACTTGTTCCTTGTTCTTTTCAACTCTTCTCCTTGTGTGAACACCTTCATTTTTATTGCCAATTATCTGATCTGTAGGATGATCCTTTTGAACATGTTTTGCAAGTGCTTTCTCATTCTCTTCTTCACATTTTGATTCATCTTCAAAGTTTTCTCTATCAGATTTGATATGTTTCAATTCTTCATCAACCTTGACATTGATTCTTTCTACAATTTTTTGTAGCCTTTTCTTATAACATTTGTAAGGTTTTCTTTGGATGGAATATCCAAGAAATATTCCTTTATCACACCTTGACTCAAAGCTTCCCAAATTGTCTTCTTCTCTTTTGATGTAGCATGTGCTACCAAACACTTTGAAGTACTTAACAAATGCAAGCTTGTTGTACCATAGTTCATAGGAAGTCTTTTCATTGTTTATCCTTAATTGAACTTTGTTCAAAATATATACTACAATATGGACTGCTCCCCTCCAATATACATCTGGTAAGTTGGCCTCATTCAACATTGTTTTGGCCATCTCCTTAACTATTCTATTTTTTCTCTCAACCACTCCATTTTGTTGTGGAGTTCTCAGTGTAGAATATTGCATTTTGATACCATAATGACAACCAATCTTCCACTTAACTCCCTTTTGACATCAATGACAAAATTATGCCATCAATCTCCCCCTTTGTCATTGATGGCAAAACCAAATGATCTATACCAATGGAACTTCTCTGTAACAATTCCAAATGCACTATACCAATTGAACTGCTCTATACCTCTTATAATAAAACTAATCATGAACGCACATACATAACATCTCCCCCTTAGACATATCTCCTCTTCTTGCAGATAAAGAGAATTTGCTTAATTTCTCCCCCTTTGACATCAATGACAAAGGGTCACTCTAGAACATCTTGTTGCACTTGAAGTTTCTCCCTCTTTGACAAAACTATGCAAAGAGAAAGAGGGTAACCACAAATCTACAACCATCAAGTCATTAGAAATTTATAAAACCAGGTTTACCTGACTTGATCTCTCTTCATTTCTAGGGATGAATGAAATATCTATGAAACTCCCCCTGGATTCATGCCCTATCACTAGGATTTAGTGATATGATGTGAGAGCAATAACTCCCAATTTTTGAATTAGATATTCAAATTGTTCCTCGGGAAGAGGCTTGGTGAATATGTTTTCCACTTGATCTTTGGTTGGCACATACTCCATGGTGACTTCCTACTCCGCACTTTTCTCTCTTTCTACTCTACACCTTGAATCCAAACTCTAGATGATGATCTGCATTTTATTTGGGCTCTACTCTATCTCAGCATGTGCATTCTTTGTCTACTACACTTCTCACACACGTAGCCAATTTTCTACTTGGATTCTTTTCTCATGTCTTCACTGACAATCATTAATTGAATCGAGTCATGTACCACAGTCCAGATTAACTGCATTTGCTAATTTTAGCAATCTAAAAAAAATTGCTAGGGTTTTTTCTTCTCCAACAAGATTCTTGTTCATCGAGCCATACACCATCTTCAATTTTTGTACATATGCAATGAACTTAAAACTTGGAAACCAACAAAACCTTAATCTAGATATGCATTTAATGCATCCCTTGTATGATCAATCTAATCCCAATTTCAATCACCTTTGTAGTCTATGTTGTCGCTCTATATATCAAATCGCCAATCAAATTGGTTGTTGGATCAATTGAACCAATTAATTGTTGAAAATTGAGGAGTTTTCTTAGCTTAATACTTTTTAAAACTTTAATATTGCTGATCTAAATATGTTTTTCCTTTGTTACAAATTCTTTGTGGGTGATTATCTGATTAATCCATTTTATTGTTTGTAGAATGTAGACATAAGTTGATAGAAGAAGTAGATAGGATATTAGAAAGATTACACAAGCATATACCATGGAGAAACCCTTTCGGGAAAAAAAATCCACCAAGAATTAATCTATTATTCAATCTCTGAAGTAGATTACAATAGCTCCAATTCTTGCTTGAGAATGCCTCTTTTTCCTTCATCAAAACTTTTTCACAATTTACAATAAAACTAATAATAACTCTCTTCAACTTGATTGAGATAAATAGGCTTTGATCAACTTTGTAAACTCCAATTGAGTTACAATTACAATGCTCAATCCCTATCCCTAAAAGGTACGCCTATCTCTTGCAAGTAAAGTTATGCCATCAAGAACAATGTCAAATCCTCATCTTCATGCATATGGGTGTCCCAAACTGAAGTTCCAACTCAACCTTTATTCTTTAAATATATTCAAGGCTTCGTCCTTAAATTAGGTGCCCAAAAGAGGGCCCACTTAACTCAGCCTTCTGAAATATCTCAACATGCAAAGGAGTTAATTCCAAGAAGCCAACTTGGGTGCCCAAGTTGGGTCCAAGTCATTTCTTGTTAATTGAAACATTTCTCAACACCATTCATGCAAGAATGGTCATACCCTATTAACTGAAGGTATTCCATGTTATATATCATGCAAATCAAGTCATTATCCATGCATTCCAAGTTAACTGAAGTCAACTAGCATTCAACTAAAACTAACTAAAGATAATTAAACCATAACTGAACTAAACTAAACTAAACTAAACTAAACTAATTTGAACTTCAACTAAACTTCAACTGAACTTCAATCCCTACTTAATAGGTACTCAACATGCATAAATCAAAATCCCTATTTTGTAGGAACCTAGCATGCATTTTTGAAGTGTACCCAATTCACCAACCAGTTAAATGAACTCAAGGTGAGTGTCACCTACCATGTGGGTGCCCCATGTGCCCCTATTATTTAGGAACTCAAAATGGATGCCCTCACATGATTCCAACATTTAGAATTAATTAAAAATGTCAATTAACATAATTATTTCATCAAATATTATTTTCTTCCTAATCCTAGTATTGTTGAACACATTCCAAGGACTTAGGAGATACATGAAATAAATAATTTTTAGGATTGCAATTAAATGGCATCCTATTTCCAACATTATCCCACTTGACATTATCATTGCAAATATTCTAAACTAGGAATCATTTAATATAAATCAAGTACAGGACTCAAGGCCAATGGCCTTCCTGCACCATGAGAACCTTTTTGTAGCATTGATTAAAGTGTTAACTTTCTTAATCAATACCCTTCCCAAGTCTTTGTAGTGTCTATGAGTATGCACCAATCAATCAATGCCAACTTTAAATGCAACCTATGATAGGCTATTGTTAGGTCCTACTAATTTAGAATATTGAATGGCAATTAGTCGACCGGGCAATGTCCAAGGCAGTTTGCAGAAGGAGATTATTTGGATAACTCATTTTATATTTTTTGTTTTACCTTAAACTATTGGAATCAATTTTAATCTAAGGTCATTACTATTTAACTAGAAAATAATTTATTCTAAGAAAAATCGGAAATACTAAACTAAAAAGCATAAGACAACTAATTTAGAAAGCAACACAACTAATCTAGAAAGCATAGAAACAAGCAAACTAAACAACCGATATACTACAAAAGCAGAAAAATAAGTGAACAGACAATGAAACATATTTTAAACAGTAAAAGATTTTATCCACTACAAAAGATAACTCATACAAATTAAAAACAATGGTGCTCTGGAACTTCAGACTCAACTCTTAACAAACTTAATTACCTCCTACTGAACAGTTATCTAACTTTAAACAAATGAACAACAAAACAGTAAAATATTCATCTATCTAACTAACTCCCCTTGAGTGGCCAGCTTGTGGGTTAACACTTCGTCTTTAAATCACATAAGCTACAAGCTCTGGAGTCTATCCATTACGAACAATCATCATCACTCATAATTCAACAGTGTATCAAAAGACAGAAATCAGGTAACTCATTTCAACAGTATTTTGAAAACCATGTGAACAACATAATGATACTTCTTTTGTCTTATTCATCACTTATGAAATTACATTCTTATAGATAACTTATAACTAAATCCTAAATTTAAGATGGCGTGGATAGCCATTGAAAAGTCTTCAACAACTTAAAACTAACTTTTATGTCTTTAAAGCTCATAAACATATATAAGGCTTCGAGAAGAGCCATGAAGTTTTGATAACAAAATTTTAAAGAACATAACTAAATCCTCGGTGCATCATCCCGGTATTCAAGAGTAGGTTCGCACCATCTATTCTTTACCATACTTGAGGTACATGTTGGTTCAAATTTTGCAACAGCTGCTCGATGACTGATTATTTCCTACAAAAACACTCAAGTCAACCCATTAAACCTGCATTGGAAAATTTCCTCAATTGATCAAAAGAAAGAAAGAAAGCATAATTTTCCTTAAAATAGGCAATTATTTCTCCTAAATTTTAATAAATTGCCACAGACTTAGGATTGAGTTGGTAAAAGTAAGCTTTCCAGATTTTATTATGATGAGGTTATTTTTACCTCATCATTTCCTCCCCTACCTAATTTCTAGTAGGTCATCTTGCTCCATAGTGAAACCCTCGAGTCCTATTCCATTCCTCATATAGGGCACTAAGATCATGTGCCTCCCTTGTTTTTGCATCAAAATCTTCAGGGTCATAAATGAACCCTCTGTGAAATATCACACTCTCCCTCCATTCATTGAAAAGTCTGACATTTTGATCCGTTGAAATATTGAAGGCCGGAGGTGGATTGAGTAGCAAAGGAGGTTTTTACTTCATTCCAATCCATTTTGTTCTAAGAGTTCTCAATATTTTAACTAAGGCATCTGATCTTCTAAATGACCACCTGATATTTAGAGGGAAAATGACCTCTCTTTTCTTTAGGTAAGCTAGTAGTGGGGTGAATCTTTCTTCGCAAGCATGCCATGCTTTTCCAATCAACTTCTATCCATTTTCCATGAAATTATCATAACACAGCTTGAGGCTATTGTTATATCTTTCCTTCATCTTATCATTAACAAGGAGAGACAAAAATGTATCTTTGAAACCACCAGGCCTTGAATTCGGGGACCTTATTTGGAGACCCATTGTCTTTTCTGCCTGTGCAAACTCTCTAGTCCGATCCTGCCAATGAATTTGATTCCTCATGGTGGAGAGAAATGCTCTCAATTCTACCTCTCCAACGAACAAGTTGATAAAGAAATATGTGTGATTTTCTAATAATAAGTCATGCAGAAAGAATTCACAAATTAGATCTTGGTCTTCAGGGGTTGACTCTACATATATTTTAACAAACTCTTTATCATTGGGCTCGTAGGGCTGATCATTGCAGATCCTAAACAATTTCCATCTTAGCCATCGTTCATTCAAAAACATGGAGTAAACTCTTGATGGTCTTCTATAATTTAGTAAACAGTCCACTAGTTGACATGCATCCTGCTTTCCTCTGTAGGCTCTGTGAAATGACTCCTTCAGGAGCACCAGTTCCTTCTTTAGCTTGTAATTTTTGGCTTGGACATTCCTAAGGAAGTAACACTTTTCTATCCATTTCATTAGCAGAGGTGGAATGCGGATCTAGAACCAATCAGTTACAACCGGTTCAATCTGAATTTCTTTGGACTCCATTTGAGGTTTTACAGTGCATTCCTTCAAGTCTTGTTCCAGTTCTATGACCCTGTTGATGGAAGCATTCAACTCTTCAGTTTTTGTTTTCTTGTCCTCTTCAAAGGGTGTGAGCATAAGCACAAAATTTTGTTTTATTCTTTCAATTTTTATATCTTTGTTTGCAATGCCAACACTATAAGTTTGATGCTTTTGATTCAGTTCTTGTAACTTATAGATTATTGAGTCATTTTCCTGTGATTGAAGCTTCAAGCTCTGTATTTCTTGATCTCTTTTATTTATTATAACTTTTTGCACAGTCAATTCTTCTTTCTGCAACTCTATTAGTTCATTACCTTTGGACAATTGTCTTTGTAGATCATCAATTTCTATTTTACACTTTTCTAACTCTATAGTGGCACTACTTGTTTCAGTTGTCTCGACAATTTGATTAACAATGGGGGAAAAATTTTTTGGCACACCGTCATCCCCCTCAGGTTCTCTTTCCTGAATCTCATCAGTGAAGATTTATTCCACATGTGTAGAGTGGGAAGGAAATTCTTAGCCTGAATCTTCTTTACCTAGGGGTACCTCCTCTTCACTGGCAAGCTATGAAATTTCTATGGGCTCAGGTGGCTGCTTAGGCTTTTTCTTCTTTGAACTTCCCTCCTTACCCTGTATTGGGGTTTCGAAGAATTCATAAGCTAAACGCTTACTTCTTCTTAATGGAGGCAGATTTTGGAATGTGACGGGTGTTATATTGTTTCATTTTCTTTTTCTTCTGGGTTTACTTGAATCAGAATAAATAATCTCAACTTGTTTTGGAAAGTCGAGGGTTTTAAATTCATCCCCAAGGAAGTTTGGAAAATCCTCACCAAGAGTAGTGGGGTTAGGAGCTTCCGGAGCTGGAGAGCCCTTAGGGGAAATTGCTCTAGATGGTGGACTAGCCTGGTGGGACGGTTCCCCTGATTCTATTATCCTTGTGATTGTAGGCTTCTCAATTTTCTTTAAAAAATTCTCCCCTTTTCCCTTAGGTTTCTTGCGGAAGTGGTACTTACAGATCAATTGAATTAAACCATGATGTTTCAAAGGCCTATTCCCTATTTTATACCTTTCTATGGAAGTGTTTAGGGAATGACACATGAATTCAGGCATATTAACCCTAAGAGCAGGGTCCTCCCTCCTGTGACGCAAATGGGTCAACATACAGAAACCAGATCCTACAACTACAATTAGCTGACCCTCACAAGTGAAATACTTTATAATCCATGCAACGACAGTACCCCAGGGTTCTAACATGGAGGTTCTCTAGAACCCTTTATTCTGTCCCCTAGTACTTATTACTACCATTGGGTGTGGGTCTCCCTCTCTAACAAATAGTTCAGATAATTTTTGGTACATAATTTGAAAGGTTTCTTTTATTTATATGCCTGCATTCTCTAATCCTGATAAGAGAGAAATAATTTTGGGACTTACCTTAAATCGCTTCCCCTGAAGTACCACCTCGCCATTTGTGTAGTTTTCTGCAAAAGAGCTCACCAGCTTTTCATTGTAGCCCTCAAATTTTCTGATAAAATTTAACCACCCTGCTTCCTCGAACAACCTTGAGATATTACTCAACCCTAACAATTTTTTTCTGCTAAATCCAGCTCTGATTTGATTTTACCACCTCCCATTTCCTTATTTCCCACTTTGCAAAAGACTTCAATTACGACACAAAGCTTTCACGCAACACTTTTGAAAATATTGCTTTTGAACTCAATTTTTGTCTTGTTTGCAACTTACGATGCAATAATTTATAATCTGCATGGAGGCATGCAAAAGGCTTTGTCGTACAAGTAATTGATCACCGAGTGGCACAAGTTGCTAAATTGGGAGTGAAGTTCATGCCAATTAATTATTCTTTATTCGAAAATAACTACCTACTTAAAGCGAAAATTAATACTTACTTGTGTTTTGTGATCGTTCGAAGATCTCGTACCTTACATATTTGATAGGATGACATGAAGGCATTGGCTGAGGTGACGCTGAATTTATTATGATATTGATGCGAAATTTTATAGATGATAGATCCATCAATGATGATTGCAGTACTTGGTGGCTTTATTTATGATAAAAACAAAAATAAAAAGATAGGTGTGCAAGATATACTGATGGAAGGATCACAATTTTTTTTTTTTTGAAAAAAAGGTGGTGGAATACGAATGAACAAGTTCTGGAGCACGCAATTTGACATCGTGCTCAAAACTAGTGCATAAGTTTTGGAGCATCGGTGTGGGGTGCAATTGGTGTGGAATGAAATGAAGGTTC
This sequence comes from Sequoiadendron giganteum, assembly GCA_007115665.2. NCBI lineage: Eukaryota > Viridiplantae > Streptophyta > Pinopsida > Cupressales > Cupressaceae > Sequoiadendron > Sequoiadendron giganteum. The sequence goes on along the minus strand of CM021105.1, from coordinate 623,472,665 downwards.
TGGAGCATCGTCGAAAGATGCAACCAAAAAAGGAATGAAATGAAGGTTCCGGAGCATCATTGAAAGATGCAGCCGAAGCAGCAATGGAATGAAAGTTCAGAGCATCGTCGAAAGATGCAGCCGAAAAAGGAAAGAAATGAAGGTTCTGGAGCATCTTCGAAAGATGCAGCCGAAGCAACAATGGAATGAAAGTGGAGTGACATGATAAAGAATTTTGAACTTCAAGAGCTTTGGACCGTAGTGTAGAACGCCTCTTCGACATGTTGAGCTTTGTACAAGTTCCAGAGCATCGGACATGAGGACTGTCAAGTTCTAGAGCATCTGGCATAAGGATCATAACGTTCCAGAGCATCTTTGGAGGTTGCTCCAAAAGTTATTTTTCGCTTTGAAGAAGTACTACAAAAAGGAACAAAAATTAGCTAAGTCCAAAATGAAGAAATAAGAAAAATATCTTGGCATACATGTCCTTTTATTGCACATTTTTGAATTTTTATTTTATTTTTAAGATAATAATACAACATTGTTACCAGATAGACTCTGCCTTGGCAGAGTCAACACATTGGACCTCGCCTTGCATTTCCACCATTCTCAAGAATTCCTCCTTATTGACCGGCTTATGGTAGAAACGTAAGTGATGACCATTAACTAAGAGGGTGTGCGTGTCACCATCGATTGGTTTCAACCAAACAGTTTCATTCGAAAAGATTTCATCAATCTCATAAGGTCCCAACCAATGAGTCCTAAGCTTTCCCTTATGATCCTTATATCTTGAATCAAATAACAGGGCCTAGTCTCTTCTGTGAAACTCCCTCTGCTGCCGCACAATCCGTTGATGTTGAATTAGTTCAGTTTGATTGACGGCATCTAAGCGAAGCTCATCCAATTCACTTAGTTGCAAAACTTGTTCAACTTGGGCTCATTTTAAATCCAGACCTAGTTCCATAGTTGTTCATAGAGTTTGTAGTTCAAACATAATGGGAAGAAGAGGATTTTTCTCAAAAATGAGCTCATAGGGGCTAAATCTAGTCGTAGATTTCCAGGTTGTTTTGTATGCCCATATGGCTTCAGGGAGTTTCCTGGCCCAGTCTTTTCTTCTAGAAGAAACTGTTTTCGTTAAAATGTTTTCAAGCTCTCTATTAGTTACTTCTACCTAGCCCTTTGCTTGAGGGTGGTAAGGGGATGATTTCCTATGGCTTACCTGAAAATGGTTTGTAAATGCCAAGAGCACTTTGGACATAAATTCGGGTCCCTGATCAGTTACGATCATTCGAGGAGCTCCAAATCTAAGGAATATTTTATTATAGAGGAAGTTTGTGACTTGCTCTTCCCTAGCTATTCGTAAGGCTTGAACTTCAACCCATTTCATTAGGTAGTCAATGCAAACCAATATTTACTATTTCCCTTGAGAGGAAGGATCTATGGGTTCGACAAAATCTAAACCCCATTTCTCGAACGGTTCAAGCACTACCTGTGGCAGTAACGAGATTTCCAAAGAAGCGGTTGGTCTTCCTACTCTCTGAAATTCATCACAATGATAAACATAGTTCTTAATATCTTTATGCATTGAGGGCCAATAGTATCTAACGCCTAAGACTTTATGAGAAGTTCTCTTTGCAAAGTAGTGTCCTCCCGAAGGATCATCATGACAAGCCCTTAGAATGCTGTAGGTTTCGTTTGCCCTTACACATCTCCTCAAGATCATATTAGGACCACAATGAAATAACATTATGTTAATCCATTTGAACTGGGCACTTTCCCTGATTAGACGCTTCTTTTTCTTAGTCATGAATCCAGGGGGTACTTTTGAAGCAGCTAAATAGTTAGCGATATTTATGAACCAAGGTGATTTTATAGAAACTGCAAACAAATTTTCATCTGGGAATTCATCCTATACAAGAGTACTGTCACCTTCTTCATGTTTGATTCGTGACAAAAAATCTACTACCACATTATATTTCCCTGGTTTGTCAAGAATCGTGGCATTAAACTCATGAAGGAGTAATAACTACCTCATAATCCGACCATTCACTACAAGTTTGTTCATTAGCTACTTCACAGTTGAGTGGTCTGTATAAACTGTAACCTTATACCCTGTAATGTAGTGGTGGAATTTTTTTATGGCATGAACAACAACCAGGAACTCCTTTTCTATTGTTGTATAGTTTATTTTTGCAAGAGTAAGATTTTTACTGATGAAATATATGGCATACTTTCCCCCGTTCTCATCTTCTTGTCCCAGAACTGCGCCAATAGCATCGTCAGAAGCATCTGCATAGAAATGGAAGGGAATACTCCAATTTGGTCCTCGCAGAATGAGAGCAAAGACAAGCTTTTCCTTTATGGTTTCAAATGATAGTTGACACTCAAGTGTCCAAACAAATTCTACCTCTTTTTGTAAAAGAGAGAACATAGGAGCTGCAATTTTACTGAAGCCTTCTATGAACCTTCTGTAGTAACCAACATGTCCAAGAAAAATTTGAACATTTGTCTGAGTTTGAGGGATAGTCAACTGTTGGATGACTTGAATTCTTAGGGTCGACCTTCATTCCCTCAAAGGAAATATGATGACCCAAGAATATTCCTTGTTCCACCATTATTAAACATTTTTCATGGCTAAGAGATAGTCTATTTTCCTCACAAACTTGCAGAACGCGATCTAGGTTTTGAAGAGCTTCGTCATATGTTGACCCATAGATTATAAAATCATGCATGTATACCTTGACATAGGCATTAACGAGTGCAGAAAATATGGCAAGAACTCTGTATGCAGAGGTCGTTGGAGCGTTGCACAGTCCAAAAGGAAGCACTTTGTATGCAAATGTGCCCCATGGGCAAGTAAACGTGGTTTTGTCCTTGTCTTCTGGAGCAACCTGAATCTAGTTGTAACCACTAAATCCATCAAGAAAGGAGAAATATTTCCTCCCAGCCAAGTTGTCCAGAACCTGATCAACAAATGGTAGGGGAAAATAATCTCTATAAGTGGCTTTATTGAGTTCTGAATAATCTACACAGATTCTCCACTTCCTATTTTTCTTTGGGATGACCACCATAGGTTATACCCACTTACTATTAGAGATTGGATAAATAAATCCAGCACAAAGGAGTTTCTCAATCTCAATTTTGACCAGATCTTTGAATGTAGGATTGAGTGTCCTTTGCGGCTGGTGAACAGGCCTTATACTGATGTCAGTGTAAATGTGATGAGTACAAACACTTGGTTGAATTCCCCTCATGTCCGTATAATCCCAAGCAAATGCTTTAGACCTTTGTACCAACACATTAAACAACTTATCCTCTTGAGTTTCTGTCAGCCAACTATTGACATTCAAAGTTTTTCCTGGTAATAGCATTATCAATTTCATTCCAGGATGGGCCGAAGTGATAGTATACACAAGTCGCAACAACGTGTTGAGAGGACAACTATGAGGTATAAGCCGGTGAAAGATCGTGATGTCTTCAAAGAAATGACTTGTTCTAGGGATCATGTTAGCTAAGGGACAAGGCATTCCCATTGTAGCATAATTGTGCTCCATTCTGCTTATATCAATTGGTTGCCCAAAAATCCTTGGAGCATCCATCATTTCTTCCCCATTTGGGGTTATAGAAAGTCGTGTAGCATCACTTACTAACTCTTCTTCCAGTTCTTCCCCATGTTTCTTAATTACTACCATGGCTAGGGAGGCTAAATTGTCTGAACCATTGGATTCCTCAGGTTCATCAACCCAGACCTTTTTATGCTCAGTAGGCTTAGCAGGGGGGTATAAGAACACACATTTACTATCTTGACCGTGCGAAATGGTCATTCCCCCTTCCCTACAATCAATCTTAGCAGCAACCGTGGCTAGCCAAGGTCTCCCAAGAATTATAGGATAGCTATCTTTAGGTGTAAGAGACTGGATTACCTGGAAGTCGACAAGATATTCCCATCCATCAAATTTGACAAGGATGTTTTTAATGATGCCCTTAGGGATGGCTATAGACTGATTTGCCATTTGTAAGACTGTGGTTGTAGGACATAAATCAGTTAAACCTAATTTTTCCATTACATCCACAGTCATCATGTTAATAGTTGCCCCTAAATCCACTAGTGCATTTGGTATTGCTACCTTGTTGATTGTAATGGTTATAAGTGGACTCCCAGGCTCATCGTATTTCAAAGCAATAGTCTTTCCAGACAAAAAATCATCTAAATAACCATCGATATGAATGGTATTTATCTTTTTCAGCTTCCTTCTTGACATTTTGATACATAGTTGTTTGATTAACTGGTTTAACTCAAGAATTCAATAAAGGAACTTCAATTTGCAGTTGCTTAATCTCCTAAATTAACGCAGTTTCTGAAGCCAGGGATACTTCTAGAGTATCTTCCAGAGTTATGGACTTTAAACGTTCCAGATATGGTGCCATTATGTTCTCCTTTGGAATTGGACTCTCCTTTCGTTGACTCAAGGATTGACCTTCCTCCCCATGAGACAAGTCAGTAGCTCCTGCCGCTGAAAAAGGCTCTTTGTCTTTGGCAGTATTACCCTGATTAGACGTTGTGTCTTTTATCGTATTTTTAGGCTCAGGTTCCTCCACTATCTCCTCAATAATGGGAGGTTGAAGAGTTTGACCAAAGCGCAACTGCACATTTCCAAAGTGTATCGCATTAAGCCCCCATAACATTTTCATGTTCGGTAGAATAGACTGGTGTATTCTGGCGATTATTCTTAGGATTGGGGAGCGATTATGCTAGAAGCTGAGGTTGGTTCACCTGCTCATTCTGAGGAGGGTTTTGAGCTAGAGATAATAGATTTTGTTGTTGATTCCTCCTAGATTCAGTATAAAACTGATTATGTGCCCGATTTCGTTGGGGGGCAGCATGTTGCTGGTACCACTGTTGTTGTGGTTGATTTGACCACTGTTGATTTCCCCATACGTGGTTTGTCCATTCACGGGATCCCCAATACGGTGTTCCCCAGTTAGGTTGTGGTGGAGGCGACTGATTCCAAGATGGAGTTCATTGATTATGAGCCCAGTTATTTTGTGGTCTCCATGCAGGATTGGAATTCTGTCCATAAGATAAATTACCTCCTTGACGTTGGTTTAAGGCATTTATCTCTTCTTCAACCTGAATGGTTTTTTTCTTAGTATTCTTGATATCAGACAAAAGTTCACACTTATTTTTAGGATGGTTTTGCTCACAAAGTTGACAAACATTGACTTTATCTAAAGGACACTCATGCAATAGGTGTTTATTCCGACACCTTGGACAATAAATTGACAAGGTCTCAAGGTTGCAAGTTTTAGCTTGTACACCATCTAATGTGGTATTCAACTGAACGAGAATGTTTGTTTTCAGATTTGCTATTTCTTCGCAGAGCTTACCTATCTCGTTAGACCCTTTAAAAAGATTAGTTTTGCAGATTCCTCCCCGTGTATGGGAGAAATTCCAACATAACTCACATATTTCCTCAAGGGTTAGTTGAGATACGCCACATTTTCCCATTAGATCAAGATTTAGTCTAGTGTCATCATCAAGACCTTTAAGAAAAAATGTTTTGAGAATCTCAACGCTAATGGTCGCTTCTCCACATATTTTGGAGAGGAAGAGGAACTTATCGAGATAATATTCTAAACTTTCATCCTTGTTCTGTCTTAGTTTAAACAACTCCTCCTTATGATCACTTACCCTACAGTAACTCTAGTATTTTTGCAAGAATACAGTCTCCATTTCCCCCCAAGATGTTATACTACCAGAACCTAATCCCATAAACCAGCGCATTGCTGAATCTTTCAAAGTCAATGGAAAGAGCTTCAAATTTTGGTTGTCATTCTTATAGTCATAATTCTGACATGAGACTTTAAATTCAAAGAGAAACTGGTCTAGGACTCTCGAGGATAAACCACGGAAGGTTGGAAGGAAATCTGGGGAGATGTTCTTCATTACAATATCATCGTCTACATCCAAAGTAATAGGATAGGCAAACGTTCTAGGAGGCTGAGGTTCATTGTGGTTAGGTTCAGCTCTACAATCTCCCATGATGTTCAGAGGAGTCTGTTCCTCAAAAATAATTTCTTCTATAACTGGTTGTTCTGCCAGTTGCTTGACAGGTAAATAATGGAAGGCCTCGGATGGAGTAGGCTCAAATAATTTTTTAGAAGTGTGGTCGTCTAAGCCTTGGGCTTCCCTAGGTATGATTGGTATGTATTTTGGGGGGGTCTTTGGTATAAAACGTCTGTGAGGGCCTCTGTTCCTGACCATGCAGAAAAGGAAGCCGACTGAGAAATTTTTGGTATAAAACTTGGTATTCAAATCGTCTCATAATAACACTTAAGCACAAAGGCTATTTAAGTCCCCGAAAATGGTGCCAAAAAGTGATAGGCTGTCCTTAGGTCCTACCACTTTAGTAATATCGAATGTCAATTAGTCGACCAAGCAGTGTCCAAGGCAGTTTGCAAAAGGAGATTATTTGGATAACTCATTTTAAATTTTTTGTTTTACCTTAAACTATTGGAATCAATTTTAATCTAAGGTCGTTACTATTTAACTAAAAAAATAATTTATTCTAAGAAAAATAGGAAATACTAAACTAAAAATCATAAGACAACTAATTTAGAAAGCAACACAACTAAACTAGAAAGCATAGAAACAAGCAAACTAAACAACTGATATACTACAGAAGTAGAAAAATAAGTGAACAGACAATGAAACATCTTTTAAACAGTAAAGTATTTTATCAACTACGAAACATAACTCATACAAATTAAAAACAATGGTGCTTCGAAACTTCAGACTCAACTCTTAACAAACTTAATTACCTCCTACTGAACAATTATCTAACTTTAAACAAATGAACAACAAAACAGTAAAATACTTATCTATCTAACTAACACCCCTCGAGTGGCTAGCTCGTGGGTTAACACTTCATATTTAAATCACATAAGCTAAAAGTTCTAGAGTCTATCCATTATGAATAGTCATCATCACTCATAATTCAACAGTGTATCAAAAGACAAAAATCAGGTAACTCATTTTAACAATAATTTGAAAACCATGTGAACAACATAACGATACTTCTTCTGTCTTATTCAACACTTATGAAATTACATTCTTATAGATAACTTATAACTAAATCCTAAATTTAATATGGCGTGGATAGCCATTGACAAAGTCCTCAACAACTTAAAACTAACTTTTATGTCTTTAAAGCTCATAAACATTTATAAGGCTTCGAGAAGAGCCATGAAGTTTTGATAACAAAATTTTAAAGAACAGAACTAAATCCTCGGTGCATCATCCCGGTATTCAGGAGTAGGTTTGCAACATCTATTCTTTACCACACTTGAGGTACGTGTTGGTTTAAATTTTGCAACAGCTGCTCGATGACTGATTATTTCCTACAAAAACACTCAAGTGAACCCATTAAACTTGCATTGACAAATTTCCTCAATTGATCAAAAGAAAGAAAGAAAGCATAATTTTCTTTAAAATAAGCAATTATTTCTCCTAAAGTTTAATAAATTGGCACAAGCTTAGGATCAAGTTGGTAAAAGTAAGCTTTCTAGATTTTATTACGATGAGGTTATTTTTACCTCATCAACCTGCATAATCATGAAGCTCCAAGCAAATGATTAATACTCAAAACCCAAAAACTACATCCTCTTCAAATTTCATGAAGATTAACCATATCCTACCAAAGCTCCCACTAAACTGTGATACCGAGCTATACATGGCAACAAGATAAACATCAAAACCATCACTGTCAAAAACTCCCACTGAAACATGTAACCAAGATATCCAAGACATCGTGATAACCATCTCCTAAATGAAGATCATTCATGGCCTCAACACAATCAAATAATTTGTTGTTAACTATACAACTCCCAAAAGGTCGAGTAAAACCATAATCTTTAAACCAAAAAGATCAAACTCAATTTAACCATCCCCATAACTAGAAATCAGCCCATAAACCATGTTATAGCATTTTTCAAAATGAATCCTCCAAAACTAACTATCCATAGCTTAAGATCCATATCTATGAAAGATAAAACATATAAACTCTTGCTAAACCATCCTTAAATGAGTTTCCATAATCAATTATGAATCAACTCAATTCCATGAGAAATCAAAGCATGAAACATAACATATATAATAGATATAACGGGCAAATACCTCTCAAATAAAGAATTTCTGAGTGTGTTGAACTCACGTCCAACCAAGGTGTAGGCTTCTCGGCCTTTACTGTTGAAAATTTTTTTCTTACAAGTAACCATTCCAACATATATCTCTTACCATAAGAGAACTCAAGCCTCACCTAATTCTCTAAGTATACATGAGGACTTGTAACCAACCAATCCATGCCAAACTCCAAATAAAACACAACACCATCATGAAGTAATCAAGCAAATTATTAATGTACCCAATACAAAGACAACTACTATGATCAATGTCAAAGCTCCAATTATAAATCAAGAACATAAACATGAAATCCACAATATAAACATCTCCTCTAAGGAGATTACATGCATCATCACTTACATAAAAATCCTAGTCTCAAGAGAATAAGTACCATGTCAAACTCTAAATGCAACAAGAGTAAATCATGACATAATAGAAACCACTCTAAACCAAGAAAACATATCCCCAATCACATGAAGATAACCATACCAATGATGCATCTACATCACTGCCAACAACTCCCACTGAACCATGGTACCGAGTCACACATATGACTTGATTCACTTTCTAAATCCTCTCTCAAGATAACTTCATCACTTTCCAAATCATCTCGTAAGTTAACTCGATCCCCTTTCCATTCTCCTCTTTAGTTAACTTGATCCACCTTCCATTTCTTCTCCGGAGTTGCATAATCAACTTTCTAATTCCACTACTGCTCACAAAAAGGAAAATTTTATCCCTTCATCCTCCCATCTTCACCTATAAATTAACCCACAACCAAGTAATTTGCATGGATGAGCTTTCAAGTACCCTTACTCTATCGAATTGTCTCTACAATATTTTATCTATCATCTTTCATCTATCTATTTCTCATCTATCATCTACATCTTAATGTTATGTTGTTGAAACAATGAGAAACCAACATTCCTCCATCAACAATCCTTTGAAATCTTTCATTCTCATGCGAGGTTGAGAAGAGCAATGGAGATCAATCAAGCTTAGCATGGAGATCGATTTGCATTTGAATTTATTATTTTGATTTTCATGTTATCTTGTCCTTCATTGTGCATTGTTATGGTTTCATTATAATTTTTTTATGCATTTCGCCTAAATTTTTTTCCTAACAACATTGGTGAACTTGACATGAATCCTTTGATCTAGCTTTCTTTTTACATATTTTATTGACTTTTTGTTGCAGATCTGCCATTTTTTGGACAAAACCCCAGGTTTTATAACTTTCTTCATATCTTCTACACAACTATGAATTTTTCTACAATATTTTCACAGAATCTTGTGCATCATCTCAAGAGGCTACAATAAAAAAAATGAGGGTTTATCATCATTTTGTAAGAGTTATTATGATTTTATGTTCATAAAAATGACTTTCTGGACACAAATCGATGATTTTTTTATAAATTTTTACATTTTTGGAAAGCTCTTGAAATTCTAATGTGGGTCTATGTTTTACAGATTTAATTTAGAGGTCAAATACGATGTGAAACAATCCGATCTTTGTTTTTTGTAGGGTTTTCACAAATCCACATTTTTGGGTGCAAAACTAAGAATTTTTCTGACTTCCTTATATTTCTAGAAAGCTCTCAAAAAATTAGCAGGGATCTTTTCTTTGATTTTTTATTTTTCAGATCAATAACATCTTTAAATAATCGAATCTAATTTGACTCTGTTAAAAACATGTATTTTAAATTGTAATTTTCTAATGAGCTTATTTTTTTTATGGCTGCATTATAATATCATTTTTTTTTATCTTGTAGGTGATCATAAGGAGTTGTAGTAGTAGCAATATCAATCATACACAACAGATTGGAAGTGGAAATAATCAGGTGTACACATTCCATCTTTCATCTCTTTATCTTGTTTGTCACACATTTGGATTTGGGCTCTTAAAATGAATTTTGTCTTCAATCACATATCAAAAATTGGGTCTAAAATTAACCATTGTCTTCCATCACATCTTTATTTGGGATCTAAAAATAACAAGTGCTTCCATTTTTTTCTTACACACATTTCATTTCTAAGGGTCAATTAACAACTGTGAGTGTGAATCAAGTGCATGTGTTGATCAAAAACACCTCACTTGGTTCACTTTTGTCATAACTTTCTTAGGAGGCCTGCTTGGAGCACACACCACTCCAAGGGACAACCTCAAATAGAAGTGTGAATCTAAAGACATGCTTCTTTGGAATTTAAAATCTTGTCACTCTTGGCTAATCCCCAAAGAGCTTTATACCTTTGGGAAGTGAAGGTGAAGGGTGGGTTACCCCTTTCTCTCGACTATGTGGCAGGATTTTGCTTTCAAATGATCCTTAGTCAACCTTGTGCATCCCAGCTTGAGAAATAATTGGCCATACCCACTTGCCTAGTTCTAGGACTTGTTGATGTGTCTTTTTCAAGTGTTTTCTTAATCATAACATTTAATTTTGGAAGACAAATTTATCATTGTGTTTGGTGTGTGTGTTCATGCATTTACATGTGAGATCTTGTGTTTCATATTTCACAAGTCAAACTTCCAATAAACACTTGCCACATCATTCAAATCATCCAATCTTTTCATTCCACGTCATATCCTAATCTTCATCATCTCTTTAATCCAATCAACATCATTTTACACCATTCCAACATTAGAAGACCTAGTACCCCAATTCCAAGACCTCCTCCAATCACTTTATCAAGCACCACAACCCTTAGACCAACAAATTATACACAGGCTCCAAGGCCTCATCCAAAAATCTCAACTTCAAACAAACCAATCACGTCAAATACAACATCTCATAGCACAAGAAAAATACCTCATAGCCACTTGTCAAACCCAACAAGCACATAATCCTCTATTCATTCAACACCAATCAATTCCACCTCATTCCTATGTGGCATCTCCCTCCATTCCATATCAATTTAATTCATCCACCTATCAAAAAAAATCCACGTCTCCTTATCCCACCTCTTCCAATGTCAACCCTTTTTCCATATCAATCCACCTCTCATCAACCATTATCCTATGCAACCCATCCATCATTATCACAACAACAAATCATACCACAACAAGTTCAAACACCATTCCAACCTCAATACATTCAACCACAATCCTATGTGTCACCGTCATCATCATGCCAACCTAACCCATCTACCTACCATGTCAATTCCACATCAACATATCCATCCATATCACAACAAGCACATGTAATCCAAAGTCCACCTTCGTAACAAGATCAAAATCCTTTAAGTCTTAATGCCACCTTGGACAAGGGGAATACCAATCTAGCTCATGCACCCTATAATTTTATCATACCACCATCCAATCAATTTCCTATCCCTAAGCCACCATGTCATAGTCCTAATCCATTGGCCTCTCCACCTTCTAACCCATCAAAATCTTCATTACCCCCACCATCATCTAATCCTCCATCAAATCCATGCCCTAAATTCAAACATTTCAAAAGTAAACCTATGCCATTACCCGAATCCACCCATCCACCTACAAAGGATGCGACCCAAGGGATACTAGCAAGGAATCAAAAATTGCCATGTCATCTAAATCATATGTTTGAACCTACCAAATAGTCTTCAAACACCATACCCATTTGTACAACCCCATCATGTAGTCTCCCCCTTGAGCCTATTCAAGAGTCTTCTCCATTGAGCCCAAGTCAAACTCCATCATGTCTCATGTTGTTGACCATCTAGAACATGTCGAGCCTATTCAAGATTCATCCCCTTACAATTTAATTCAAGCAACCCAAGAGTTATATCAAGAGTCTACTCCCAAGCATGTGAAAACATCAATCCCTAGTCCTAATCAAGATCAAATCACTTTCATCCAACCTATCCATAACTTATATATTTTCTATGATCAAGATATTACCTATAAAGAAGCTATCTATGAGCAAATTGATCCTATACCAATCCATGAGCAAGATATCCCAAATGCACCTTCACCTAGTCCTATCCATGATCAGCCAACATTCACTTCCCTTGATGAGACATATGCCTCCCAAGCACACATAGAAAATCAAACAAATACCTTGGATCTAAGTGAACACAATGCTAATCAAGATCCTAATGATCCTCCATCACCCACTATCGACCCTATTGCAAGTCCTCCATCATATCCTATTGGTCTATCCACCTTCATCCATGAGTGTTCTTCTTTAGGACAACAACAACATTTATCCACTTCACCTTCTTCATCTAATAATAAACTCCAGTCTAGTGTCCAAAATACACCTAGTCACATTGTCCATTACATGCTTCAAAACATGAACTACCAAGGTAAAGGTTTAGGCCTTCATGAACAAGGTATTTTGGAGCCCATCAATGTCAAAGTCCCTCCACGCTCATTTGGCCTTGGATACTCACCCCAAGGCAAACAAGCTAAATATGTTGGTACTTCCTCCATCCATCTTAAGTCATCTTTCCACAATAAGCCCTACCATACACCCAAAACATATGTTTCCATTTCACCTCCATCATCCTACTAATTTCAAAAGCATGTGACCGTACACCTTCCACCATCAACTTTGCCACCATTTCTTCCAACTAATATCCCTCAATCTAATCTACCTTTGTTACACCCAACACCTAATATCACCATTACACAATCCCCTTATCCATCCATCCATAAATCTTCTAAAAATCCTAATCATGACCAATCAATGCACACATTGTCTAAACATGAAGCTTCCACTCATTTCACCATACCCATGGGATTCAAAAGAAAAAATTTCAATGCCTCTACCTATAAAGTAAAAAATCATAAGGGTCCACATGCCTTAGGACACAAAAGCAAATAATCAAAGGAAAATCCATCTAAAAAGCTATATAAGCCCATACCTCAAAAAGAAAAGTCTAAAAACAAAATGGTTTGGGTACCTAAGCAAAAATAAATCAAGTCAAACGAGGAATCCACATCACAAAAATCCCAACCATCCACTTCCACCTCACATTCCCACTCTATGCAATAATCTCATATTCCATCACACAAGCAAAATAAAATTCATAAAAATACTAAGTCTATGTGGGTACCTAAAGCACTTCATCACCCATCTCCTAAGAAAACATCTCCATTGCTTCCTACACCCCCTCCACATCAAAAGCTTCAACGTTTATCATAGTGTGTACAACCATTGGTCATGGTTCCCTTCCATTTCACAACAATTCCACCTACCTCCATCTCCTCACCCTTCACTCATTATCCTACATATCTTCCCCATCACCTTCCTATGGTCCATGATTTTGGCTAAGCCTCCCTATTCATATTTTTCATAAGTCCTATATGATCCCTATCATAATCCACCAATCCTTCCATAATCCACATCATAATCCATCATCTACCTACTCCATCTTTGTTTCATGTCATCCCTTACCAACATCTATGAGCATAATGGAATTTGACATGGTCAATGTGACAACATCCATCTAGTGAGACTATCACCTTTCATGGAACTAGACACTTGAGTCTCTCCTATCCATATTCCCCTTCTCCTATCCAAAAATAAATTAAAAAATAAAAATAAAAATAAAATAAAAAAATCAAAGAGAAATTCGTTCGTCCAACAATGAAAACCTAGTAAACAGGCGCCTTGGATAAGTACCATGATGAAAACCTCGAAAATAGGCATCACATGTAGGTTGATCTTCTATGTCACTTACACTTGGGGGCACTATGTCTCATTTGCATTATCTATCCTATCATAGTGTATCTTACCATCTCCTATCTTATCATCCTTGGCCATCATACCCATATACTTATTGAGTCCATTCATCATCTCTTCCTCTTGATCTTGATAAATATAGGGAACATAAGATGTGAGAGGATAAGGATTAATTATAAGAGATGTGAGAGGATAAGGATTAATTTATATTGAGTCCACCATGAATTGTACTGTAAAGACTTTTTCAAGGTTCTTATATGTGAACATAATCACTAAGTATGATTTCCCACTAAGTATTGCAAATGATCAAGGCAAAAAATTTGTTAATAAAGTAATTACAAAGCTATTACATAATTTTATAATTACACACAATAAGATCTCACCCTATCATCCTCAAGCAAATGGTGCAAGTGAAGCTCTAAACAAGATAATTAGAACAATACTCACCAAGATGTATGATGGAAACATGTCAACTTGGGATATAAAAATACCTGCAGTACTTTAGGCCTACTGCACATCCTACAAAAGAATTAATAAATTTACACAATTCCAATTAGTATATGGAACTAATGTGGAAGTTCCCATGACTTTCATAGTCCCTAGCCTACATACTGCACTATGAGTTTAGTAGAATTTCATGATTAATCATAGTTGCTAACAATGAAAAATTGCCTTAAGAAATAAGACTAACCCCTATAGTGAGGAACCCTTCAACTCATAGCAAAAGGATTCTCAACTTGCAACAAAAGGATGATAGTTCAACACAACCAAATGAGTCAATCTACTACAACATGTGTACATTCCCAAAATGAGATGTAGGAGATGATTTGAGGATGTGAACATGGATGGTCATGTGCCACTCCATCTTTTCAATAAATTGTGGAGGAAGAAGAAGTTTGTTCAAATAAGAAATATCGATTATAATAAGAGTTGCCTTTGAGCAATTTCCAAGTTACAATGGTTATCTTAAATCATGTAGAGTCCTTATTAGACTTCTACACTCTTTATCTCACTAGTTGTTATTTTATGTAACAATAAAAGACTTGGTCCTCTTCTTTTTTTCATGGGAGAGTTGACATTTTCTTTTAGTTTGTTCATAGTTTTTAAATAAGTGGACTCTCATAGACCCTATATATGAGGGTACTCTGTCGAGAAACCATATAACTAGATCTTTGCATGAATTAGATCAAATTGGAGATTTGTTACATTCTATTTGGAACCCTATGTATGATTGGAATATAATAAAGAAGATATTTTAGTTGAATGTTTTCCTAAGTTTAGTAGTTGAAGAAGATATTGTGGGATGCAATAGCTCACGCAAGGGCCACGTGAGGTACTACAAATCCTATGTTAGTTTAGATGATTAATTAGATTGTGCATTAATTTTTTATTTCTAAATTGAGTCTCCAATTTATATTTTGTTACTATTGAGTGATTAGTTGGATTAGGACATGTTGCAACATAAATAGTCATCAGTTACAATCCATGAATTATAGGTATCCATAGAAGTTAACAGTAACTAGCAATTGCTTACCCTATTTGTTAGATAAGATTTATTTTAAGTTAGAACCTTTTGGTAAATTTATTTATGTTCAATTGCATATACTTAGTCTATATAGGAATTCTATGATTCTTGAATGCATATATAGTTCCAGTATCATTTTAAGTCTACGAATCCCTAGTTGACAATTCAATTAAGGCCCCTCCTAAATAACGATTTGCTTTGTAAACGGGAATATGTAGGTCCATTAAGTTGCATGTATGATCATTTAAATTAGTTAATTAGACATTAGGGGAATATCTACACCTTATTTTTAGGATTGTCATTAGGTATTTCTTGGGGTAGGTCAATTTGCTTTTTCAAACACACAATTTTCTTGACATTTTTCAATTACCCAATTTTTGAATTTTTCATTTCCCCTCATGTGTTACTTATCATTTTCCTCTTTCAGTATGTTTAACTCATCTATTTGTTGTCTCTAATCAATAATATTTTGCTTCAACATGGATAATTGTTTTGTAAATTGAGTTTATCTTGAAATTATCTCTTCTTCTCTTGAAGTCATCATTAGAGCTTTCCCTTTTGTTGGGATTCTTTGCAAAAGAAGTATCTCTTCTTCCATTATTGTCTTCTAAAAGATAAGATAATTTTCATCCAATGGAATCTCATCAACAGGAGGGGTTGGCTCCTTTATAAATCATATGGCAAGATTTTCTGCAAGGGTTTCAACTTCTATTGTCTTTGGCTCAGTTTGTTGTCCAAGTCCTAATTTTCAATGCTTACTCCTCTAGAGAGGAGGAGAAAAAAAATCTATATTTTTTCTTTTTACCTTGTTTATTTGTTAGACCTTTTTCTTGTTTGTCTCCTCTTATGAAGATACTACTTCAACTTGGTTTTGCAAGTTAGGTATTTTTTGGGCTAATTGATTTTGAGCTTCTTTTTCAATATTTACCGGTTCAATAGTTTCATGGCTATAATATTGAATTTTAGTAGATCTTCTTGGTCAATGATCTAAGGATTTTCCTAGGGAGATGCCTTAGAGGGTTCCCTAATTTCTATTTTTTAGCCCTATTTTCTATGGTTTACATAAATTTGAGCCATTTATTTTTATCTTGTAGTTTTTCCAAAGTTGATGCTTGTAGAACATTTTTATTAATCCATGATGATTTAGGGGACCTATACCTTTCTTATAAAGAGGTAAATAAACTTTGAATGCTAGGTTTTCCATCTCATGGCAGAGGTGAGTCAATATTCTAAATGTTGGACCTACGACCACCCAAAACTATCCTTCACAAGTGATGTATTTCATCACCCATGCAACAATCAATTTCCACAGTTCTAGAATGGTTTCTCTATTAATTCCCTTGTTATCTCCTTTCTTGTTAGTCACTACTTGTGGCACATTTTCATTTTATTTAATAAAATCGAATAATATTTCTTGATATGACAACTATTTCTCTCCCATAAAGGTCAAATCCTTTTGCATTGATGTCATAAATCTCAGAGATGAATTTAATACTTACATTAAATTTTCATCTTGATATAGCTATGATTCCTTTGGTGAAGTTTTGAATGAATTTATCAATGAGATCCAAATGATAGCCTTCAAAAAATTTCAAGAATCCTAGCCAACAAATTATTTTAAAAATTTCTACCAATTGTTAATCTTATAATAATTTTTTTGGAGAGTCTAGTTCAACTTTTCTTTTAACGCCCATAGCTATTCTTATAATAGATCATTTTAGTAGAACTAAATGTAACACAAGTTTTTTATAATTTTGAGGATTGCAAAGAGAGTTCTTCAAGAAAATATTTTGAATAGGGAGTGATCTTGGTATTGAAAAGGTGAGGGGTACTTAGTTTAATTAAAGGAATAATGGAAATTGACATGATATTTTATTACATTGCCCCTTGTTGCACGAGACAAAGAGAAGGTGATGAAATTCCTCTCAAATGGTTATTTTGGCAGTGGAAAAATTATACTTAATTAAAAGATCATTTAATAACCTTTACAACTTTAATTAATTACTAATGTACGTACCTATTAATTTAAAAAAAAAATCATATATGCCTACCAAAAATTTGGTGTACATTTGAATCCTCATAATCATTCATTATTAATACAATATAAGGTCATTTTATTATTTATAAGTTCAGGCTTTTGTCATGGCATTTAATTATTTGCACGTATTTGATGGAGAAATATTTATACCTTGATTCGACACACTTTTTGCATTTATTACTTGAGATAACTAAAATCAATAGTTTGGAGTATTATTGAAGAAGAAATAATGGTTTTTGGAGCATATTGAGTGAATACAAGAGCACATTTGTTTGGACCTCAAGAGATACATCAGTTTTTTGGAGCATCATTGAAGGTATGCTTCTTGAAAAAAACAAACAGGTTTTCAGAGCACTATTGAAAGGATGCTTTCAGAGAAATAGAGATCAAATTTTTGAAGTGTCATTGAAAGGATGCTTTTGGAGAAAATAAACAAATTTTTGGAGCAACATTGAGATGATGCTCCCTGATAAATAATGAACAAATTTTGAAGCATTGTTGAAAGGATACTTCCAGAGAAACAACAAATAAATTTTTGGAGCATAGTTAAAAAGATTCCTCCATAGAAACAAGAAACTATGGAAGTTGTATAAGTTTTTGAAGAAAACATAAACTTCCAGAGAAACAACATATTGTGGAAGAAAATTAGACACAAAAAACATATACAATAAGAAAAATGTTAATTAGTAGCTACAAAAAATAATATATACATATAATTTTATTTTCTTTTTTCAATAAGAAAAAAAAATATTATGGTTTGATGGAGAGGGAAAAGCCCCTTTACACACCAAATATCAAATTTTTGTTTGATTACTCAAATGAATTGTTCTTCACTTACTAGTTTTTGGCTATCAAAGATTATATAAATGAATCCTACTTGAACTAATTTTTTAATTTATGTTTTAAATATTTCTTTGAGTTTAGGGTTACATCTTTACTAGGGTTGTTGAAATGACATGAATAGGTTAGTATAAATGTGGTGTACACAAATTATAGTATGTATTCCTCTCATATCATTATAATCCCTAGCAAATTCTTTGGTTTTATTCCTTAAAACATTGAACAACTACAATTCTTGTTGCTTTGTTAGCCAACTATTGATATTCAAAGTTTTACCTAATAAAATCACGATTTGTTTGGTTTCTATGTGGATGGAAGTAATTGTATAATTCTCACTCATAAGTATATTAAGTGGGAAATAGTGAGGTTTCATTATGTGAAATTTGGTGATATTCTTAAAGATGTTTTCACTTCTTAGGATCATATTTTTTAAAGGATAGTGAAACACTGGAAATAAGTTCTTTTTATTGTTTTGAGAAAATTCTACAATATTGGTTTGAATTTGGTTTTGCAATGTATAGGTTTTATCTATGTCATCTTCACCTTCCTCTTTGAAATTTTTTCTTAGTTGTAAATCATCCTCTACTTCATCATAATGTTATTTAATTGTAACCATTACTAATTGTGCCAAATTTCCTTGTTTATCCATGTGCATTAGTTCATATACCTAGACTTGCTTTCTTGCAAATGGGTGAGTAGGAGGATATAAGGATAGGTATTTGTTATTTAATCCTTTAGAAATTTCCATTCCTCCTGATATATAATCTATTAAAGTAGCCATTGTGGCTAACTGAGTTCTTCCCAGTATCAGTTGGCAACTATCTTTTTGGGCTCTTAACTAGATAACTTGAAAATCCATTAGGTATTCCCCAGTTTCTACCATAACCAAAACATTTTCCAAAATACCTTTTGGGATGGCAACAAAAAAAAATTCCATTTGTAAAACCAAACTTGTAGGTTGAAGACTTGTCAATGATAACATTTTCATTACCTTAACTATCATGACATTGATGACATCACTTAGGTCTACTAGTGCATTAGGTATTTAAATTCCTCCTATAAATATTATAAAATTGTTAGTGTTGGCAAGAGGAAATTGGGAATTATAGTTTAGAGATCTATACCCTAGTATCCCTTATGTAGTATGTTTATACCCTAGAGGATACAATGAGAGGAGGAGAGTAAGTGCGGTATGAATCTATATCTATTAGTAGTTATATATAACTTAAATAAAGACAACATTCATCTATAACACATACATGTATTGAACCCTTATAACTTCATATATATACAATAGTAAGCCTTAGTCGTTTCTTTATAATACAGTTTATTCCATTCCCTATCTCTTGTCTATCTCGTTTCTATCTCATTTCTATCTCATCTCTTATGATCCCATCTCTTAGTCTGATATCTACTACATATCTATATTATTGCTTTGTCTCTTAGAGATATGTGACCCTTATAAGACATCCCTTAATCTATCTTCCTTGTCAACCTAAGGTTCCGCAAGTTATTTGTGATAGGTTATGGTAGCTTCTTTTCACCGCCTTGTATCCTTTTAACAACGAGACTACCAAGATCGCCATATTTAGGAGGTAAAATTTTACTTGAAATAAGTTAACAAGATACCCATTTATTTTGATGGGCCAAAAAGTGGTGAGTAGTTTTCAAGTCTTGTACTTTAATCAATTAATTATTATATCAATTAGGGTCATGTCCAAGGCTATTTACAAAAGGTCTCCAAATATCCTAATCTATGATAGAAAATGCTAATGTTGAAAATAGATACTAGCTAAAAGCATCAAAAAATTATATTCTATTAAAGTATGAGAAATGTAAATTGTTGAAACACACAAGACGTAAATTAAAGACAAATATTTTGAAACAAAAAAACTACATTATTCAAATACTAGCAATGAAATCCACTTGTTTTGATTTTTTTAATGGTGATTGAATTTAAAGTTGAAATATAAGACAAAGTGAAACAAATATTAAGCTTCTATAGTTACAAAATTCACATTACACATATGAAGTTACAAATGAATAGGAATACAATCTTAACAAGATGAATAGATCAATAGAAAGGACAGTGATAATGTAAATAGAATACAACACATTAAACCTATGGGATGAGCTTAACACAACACAATTATTAACACATTAATTTAATGCAAAACAAACTACTTATCTTTAGTTTTATGCTCCAATTCCTCTTTTGAGTGGCTAGCTCAACATAGGCTAGATATTTTATATAATTACCAATAACATACAACATGAATTCTTGAAAAAAATTCATATATTTTGGTAGTGAAAATGATATTCTATATTACTTGAAATGTTGGTCTATGAAAAAAAAATATTGATGGTTTTCTTTTTCCTGAATAACAATAGGTATACATAAATTATAAATTATTTCCTAGATTGCAAGCATCATTGTGATATTATAAATTCACTAAAATTCTATTAAATAATTTCATAATTAAAATTCTGAGTTGAATTAACAAAAAAATTCTAATTGTTCAAAATAACTATTGCACAATGAGGGCTCCCATTTTTGGAGTTTTGGGGGATTGGTGACATTTGAAATTTTAAATAGAGTAAGAAGCATGAGTCTTCTGAATTTCTTCTTCAACAACCCAATTCATGATAGTTTTGGAGATGCTCCAAAATTTTTGGAGCTCCATAGAAGTGACATCTCCAAAATTCTTCCATGTCTCATACACATCATGCCTTTTGCATACTTTATCTTTTAACACCCAACTATTAGCATTAGAATCATCATAATCATAGGAGAAAAATAAGTAGAAATACATTAATATTTAATTAAAATTACAAAAAATTAGTAAATGATCAATAAATTAAGTATGATAAGGGTATATGGGGTTGATGAAATGATTTAAGGAAATGGTAATTTGGCTCTAATTAAGGGATGATTATTTATACCCATCAAAAATAACACACAAGATTTTGCTTCAAAGTATAAATATATGAAAGTAATTCATCTAAGCATCTATACACACCATGTTTACATTGAAGATGTTCAACTTGTGAGATAACCCTAGAGAAGAATCAACCCTACTTTAAGAGAAATAGTAAAAGAAGAAATAGAGAAAGTACTACAGGTTGGATTCATCTATTTTATTTTTGATAGAAAATGGGTCTCACTATTAGTAATTGTACCTAGAAATAATAGGAATTGAACAAAGCAACTAGAAAGGATTATTTTACTCTCCCTTTTATTGAGAGGGTTTTAGGAAATATAAGTAGCACCTGTTATTTTTATTTTTTAATGATTTTAGTGGCTATTATCATATTCAAGTAGCTCTAGAGGATCAAGATAAAGCTAAATTCACTTGCCCATGGGGAGCATACACTTTTTGAATTCTTACCTTTTGGATTATGCAATGCTCCAAACACTTTCCAACGATCTATCCTTGCATTTTTTATTGATTCAGCTAATACTTGTGTTGAAGTGTATATGGATGATTTCAAAGTCCATGGAAAAATGTTTAGGGAAGCCTTAAATAGCGTCACTTGATTACTTAAACATCACATGAAGAGAATCAATTATCATTAAATCATGAAAAATATATCCTTATGATGAATGAAGGAATAGTTATGAAACATCATGTTTCTAAAGAAGGTATTAAAGTGGAACCTAGGGAAATTGAGATCATTATACAGATCTCTACACCTAAAACTCAAAGTGAAGTAATACATTTTCTATGGAATGTTTTCTATTATACACTACTCATCAAAAATTTTAATAGAATAGTAGACCCACTATTCACTTTATTGAAGAAGGATTTTAAATTTAACTCAACTAGTCAATGTTAATAATATTTTGAATCTATTAAGAAGTCCTTGATTACAACACCTCTTATTAAAGGATCAAAAGAGGGAAAACATTTTCATATTCACGTACATGCATATAACCAAGTAATAGGGGTTGTCTTATGATAAAAAAGTGAATCTAGAGGTATGCATGGCATTTACTACATTGGTAAGAATTTTAATCCAACCGAGAAAAACTACACTACACCAAAAAAGTTTCTAGAAATTATCTACGCCATTAATAAATTCTAACACTACATCATAGGGTATAAATTATCTATCCACACAAATCATTTTACCATCAAATACCTAATGAATAAAATTGTCGTTGTAGGAAGAATCATTCATTGGTTATTGTTATTGTAAGAATTTGACATAACTATTGTTGGAAAACTAGATAAAGACAACGTGGTTGTTGATTTCTTGTCAAGGTTGACTATGCAGGGGAATAATTAACCATTGAATGATGCTTTTTAGGATGAAAACTTATTTTCTATATCAATTCAATCTCCATGGTTTGTTAATTTGGCCAATTTTTTGGTCATAGGAAAGTGTCCCTCACAATTTAGATAAAAATATCAAAAAAGTAATCAAGAACTCTAGGTTCATGTGGTTATATGATATATTATTTAAATGTTGCCCTAATAATTTTTGGTGAAGATGTATATAAAAATTAAAGTATATGACATCATACATACATATCATAATGAACCATCGAGAGGACATTTTTAGTTCTACAGACTAGACATAAGGTCCTTGGAGTTGGATATTAATGGCCTACCATGAGTAAGTATATCCAAAAATATGTCAAACAA
Organism: Sequoiadendron giganteum; assembly: GCA_007115665.2. Classification (NCBI taxonomy): domain Eukaryota; kingdom Viridiplantae; phylum Streptophyta; class Pinopsida; order Cupressales; family Cupressaceae; genus Sequoiadendron; species Sequoiadendron giganteum. Next base: position 623,449,783 of record CM021105.1, on the reverse strand, counting down.
TGTGACTAGTGCCAAGGAATGGGATGCCCCACACTCTCTAATGAAATGCATCTTTACCCTCGAGTGGTTCTTGAACCATTTGAGAAGTGGGGTATGGATTTTGTTGGTCCAATTGATCCACCCTCCAAATATAATCAGTACATCCTAGTTTGCATTAATTTTTCCACTAAATGAGTGGAAGAAAAGGCCTTGCATGTTGCACAAGTAAATAAGGTAACACATTTTTTGTATAAGCATATTTTGCAAAGGTTTAGAGCACCAAGGTTCCTTGTCTCAAATCAGGGCCCACAGTTTATGTCAACAATGATTAAGGTATTTATAAAAATATATCAAATCAACCATAAGAAATGTTATCCTTATCGCCCTTAGACAAAGGGACAAGTTGAAGTGACTAATAGGGAGGGAATTAGATAATATTTTGACATAGAGTTTTTTGGCTAATAGGTTTGATTGGGCTAATGGAATAACAAAAGTTGTCTCAAATTACAATACTACTAGGAGAATTACAATAAATTTTACCCCCTATGAACTGGTATATGGGAAGAAACCAATACTCTCTATTGAGTATGAACTAGTAACATTGAAGACATCATTATAAGTATGAATTGACCTAATGAAAGCCCAACAATACTAGATTACACAACTCAACAAATTGGATGAAATGAGATTAAAAGCACTTTAAGACATACAATTGATTCAATAATAAATAAAATAGTGGCATGAAAAATATATTATTAGTAAATAGTTCAAGGTAGGAGATTGATATTTATTGTATAATTCAAGGTATCAATATTTCAAGGGAAAACTACACTCAAGGTGGTTAGGACCGTATACAATTAACAAAGTCTACAATAATGGAGTTGTTTAGCTATTACCAATTGATGTAAGCCAAAAAACTCTCCTAATCAACAACCATAGGTTTAAGGTTTTTAATAAGCCAATACATAATTACATGCTCATATTGAGCATTTTACCTTTGAAGATCTCTCTTCCATGGGTTTGATGCTTTAATTCCTTGGCACTTCCCAAATATTGCAAAAACACTAAATAAATGGGTAGGGTTGAAAACCATAAATGACGACTCTCTCTCCTAAAAAGGGTAGAAAACTAAAAATGATAGCCCCTCTACTCAAAAAGAGAGAAAAAGAGGAGGAAGGTTCAAAACCAAAAATGGTAACCCCTTGTGTCAATTTTCTTACCTCAATAAGAATCAATATATTTATTTTAAAATTTATTTTATATATTTTTTAATAAAGAAATTGGCAACAAAAAACTCCAAAATACAAAGTGGATTGCTACCAAACCTTCTTGTTCATTCTCTACATGATCATTCATCACAGCCTAACATGAGTGTGCATACTTTGGATCAAGATTTGGGGGAGACATCTTCATAGGAGATAATTGAGTCTTTGGATGGTGTTCTACATCAATCTCTAGGAGATTTTGAGTTTTCATTTTCATCACTGTGGCCTAGAATGCCTGATTTAATTGTGATGAATTTCAACTTCGACATGGGGACACTTGAGTCGAGTTCAAAGACTTCATAAATCTTGAGTTTTCTTCGTACATATTCCTTTCAGAAATGGGAAGATAGCTCACATACACCTTTATTTTTGTTTCTTCCTAAGGGGAGGAACATTGTTTGAGATTCTAATTGAGTGTATTCATCTTCTCTTTGACAAATTTGATTCTTCTTCAGATGTTGTGAGGGATTAACACTTTGACCATCTTGTTCATTCTCTATGTTGAATGATCATTCATCACAACTTGACACGAGTGTGGATACTTTGGATTAAAATTTGGGGGAGACATATTTAGAGGAGATACTTGAGTCTTTGGATGGTGTTCTACATTATTATATAGGAGATTCTATTTTTTTTTATTATTAGATTTCGTTCTTGATGATGGATTTGATCCTTTGGATGATGATGATCACACTTCTAGTGTGAAATTTTATTTTGAGGAAAATTTTGGTTACTTGAACTTGGGCATTCTCACAAGTGATACAGTTCTTGAACCTTGCATTCCATATCCTCCATCTACTATCAATACTTCATATTCTAGTGTTGCTTCTTTGAAAGTTTCCAATGATTCTTTGTAGTAGGACATTCATTATTTTTCAGATATAGCTTGGGATGATCTCTTGACAGGTATTTCAAACTTGTTTATGGAGACACATATTATAGATTTGAGAGACACTATTGAGTGTATTCATCTTCTCTTTGACAAATTTGATTCTTCTTCAGATGTTGTGAGGGATTAACACTTTGACCATCTTGTTCATTCTCTATGTTGAATGACCATTCATCACAACTTGACACAAGTGTGGATACTTTGGATTAAAATTTGGGGGAGACTTATTTAGAGGAGATACTTGAGTCTTTGGATGGTGTTCTACATTATTATATAGGCCCTATCTCTTATAAGGATCTTCTAAGTCTCATGATTTGTTTGCAAGTCAAGGCACTAAAGATCAGAAAGATAATGACAAACAAAGTAAGAAACAAAAGAATCAAGGAGATAATGCTTTAGATGTGTCTTTGCCTACTTCCAATGTAGACACTAAATCTTCTTCAAATCAATAAAAATCTAAGGAGAAGGTAAAATGTGCTTATTGTAAGAAACTTGGTCATGATGAACACATATGCATGAAGAAATAAATTGATCACCTCACACATCTTCTTGAGAAGAGTAATAAAGGGGTCATTGAATCTCCATCTTCATTAAACCAATAATCTAAAAAGAAAAAGGAAAAATTTCATGCTAGTTATGCTTCTACATCAGACAAACATAAATCAAAATCTCTTTGTGCTTCTACAAGTATTGGATTAGGGAGATGGCTTCTAAATTTGGGAACTTCTCATCATATGGCTTCTTCACAGTCCATGTTCTCTTCTTTTGAGCCTTGTGTTATGATACCTATTTTGATAGGTAACAATACATATGTGAATGTAATTGGGAAGGGATCTATTGATATAGGGGATGGTACTTTCAATGATGTATTGTGCATGCCTCATTTATCTAACAATCTTCTCTCCATCTATCAAGTTACTCATAGTGGAGCAAGGAAGACCGTGGAATTCACTACTGATAGTTCTTATCGGAGATTTGGAGAGTAGAGAGATAATTGCTATTGGGGTGGTTGATCATGCATCTTGGTTGTATTCCTTTTTAGATTTCGTTCTTGATGATGGATTTGATCCTTTGGATGATGATGATCACACTTCTAGTGTGGAATTTTATTTTGAGGAAAATTTTGGTTACTTGAACTTGGGTATTCTCACAAGTGATACAGTTCTTGAACCTTGCATTCCATATCCTCCATCTACTGTCAATACTTCAGATTCCAGTGTTGCTTCTTTGAAAGTTTCCAATGATTCTTTGTAGTAGGACATTCATTATCTTTCAGATATAGCTTGGGATGATCTCTTGACAGGTATTTCAAACTTGTTTATGGAGACACATATTGTAGATTTGAGAGACACTATTGAGTGTATTCATCTTCTCTTTGACAAATTTGATTCTTCTTCAGATGTTGTGAGGGATTAACACTTTGACCATCTTGTTCATTCTCTATGTTGAATGATCATTCATCACAACTTGACACGAGTGTGGATAATTTGGATTAAAATTTGGGGGAGACATATTTAGAGGAGATACTTGAGTCTTTGGATGGTGTTCTACATTATTATATAGGAGATTCTAATTTTTTATTTTCAACAGTGTGGCCTAGAACACCTAATTTAATTGTGACAGCTTTCAACATTGACATGGGGACACTTGATCTGAGCTCAAAGACTCCATACATCTTGAGTTTTCTTCCTACATATTCCTTTCAAGAATGGGGAGATAGCTCACATACACCTTTGGTTTTATTTCTTCCTAAGGGGAGGAATGTTTTTTGATGATCATGGATCATCTTCTACATTTAGATTTGAGCATCTACCATTGAATCTCTTTTGGGGGCTTCTTTGTCTTTCCACTTTATTTCTCTCATTATTATGGGGGGCGTACTTTGTTTTTGTGAGATGGGGATTCTTCTTCTTTAGGGGGTAATATTATATGTACATGGGTACCTAACATGGCTTTATTTACCGAGACCCATAATCTTTTGCATCCTCCTAAGCTATGCTTAAGGGGTGGTGTTGGTGTAGGTTTTTATTTTCGTAGTGGGTTAATTTATTTTCCCTTAGTCCTAGGTCTTCCCTACACTTTATTAAGCTTGCTTAGGATAATGAAGTGAGTTTATTACTATGAGATAAGTGATGTGTTGTACCCTTCCTTAAAGGGTGGGACACTTTCCACTTTTGGTGGTTAATTATTATTGGTTGGATTTTCCACCTCTATTATCTCCTTGGTTCTATTTAAAATCACTACCTAGCTTGTATTTTCATTAATTCTCTTGAATTTTTGCATACTTTGTCATACATGTACCTTGATGCATGTAGTCACTATTCTATAGATTTTCTTTGATCTCCTAATGCAATCTTATCATCTTGACATTTGCACATCTCTTGGAATCTTGGGTTTGTAATTCTGTTATTTCATTTACAATTTTACAGCTTATCTCTCTCATAGAAGATCTTGGTTATTCAATTTATTTAAGATTTATAACAAAGGAATCCTCTTTTTCCAAATACCTTAATAAATGGATTTTGTTGGAGGATATATTATAGAAACGAATTTTGAGAATTGATTGGCTAGAAGAGGCATATATGAATATGGTTTTTCTATAATTAGATCAAAGATAGGAGAAACAAGAATGTTTTATCTAATCTCACCTTAGCATAAGAAAATCAATTGTCTTCATTCCAAGACATAAGTGGGAAAGTGGTCTAATATTTTTTCCCTCTTTTTAGAAAATGGACCTCCCACCTTGGAGGAGTAAATCATATTGGATTGGATATCCCCTCTAGTCTATGAGGCTATGCAAAAGTTGCTTATGGGCCCTATCTCTCTTAAGGATCTTGAACTTGCTGTGTTCCAAATAGAGAAAGGGGAAACTGTAGCCTTAGATGGTTTTCCCATTAAAATTTCAAGAATTTTGGGTCATCTCAAAGCTTGATCTTTTGTGGGTGGTTCATAACTCTCAATCTGGTAACATATTCTCAAAATGATCAATACCACATTTCTAGCTTTGATTCCTAAAAAAGAGGGGGCTAACTCTTTTGATTTGTTTTACCTTGTTACTCTTTGTAATACGACTTACAATATTATAACTAAGCTCATTATAGATTTCCTAGGGTATATTTTAGTTCACCTCATCTCACTTGAGTAGGGTGGGTTTGTGAAGGGGCACTAGATCCTTGATAGTGTCGTTGTAGCCACATATTCACTTTATGTATCTTTCTAGGGATCAAACTATGTTTATAAATATGGATGTGTCTAAGGACTTTGATAAAACCAAATGGTCATTCATTAGGAACACTCTAATGGCATTTGGAATTTTCTTGGAATTGATTGATTAGATCATGAGTTGTGTCTGTTTTCCCTCCTTTTCCATTTTAATTAATGGTATCTTATTCCCCCTCTTCTTTAATTCTACTGAGTTGTGATAAGGTGATCATATATCTCCTTAACTCTTCATCCTTGTGGTGAAAGGTTTAGGTAGATTTATCAAATTCAAGAAAACCTATAGCTACATCCATGGTCAGACTATTGGTCAAGAACTTGACTCTCAACTCATCTTTGATTTATGGATGACATTGCTTTGTTGGGTGTTGCCAAGATTTAAGTAGTATTTTTATTTCAAGAAAGTCTTTAAGGATACGTATTTGATTGCTTTTGACCAAAAAATTAATGAGGGCAAGTCTAATATCTTCTTGTTTAATATCCAATCAATCATCTAACAAAGAATATCTCGTATTTTACATTTTAAAATAGGGTAACTTTCTTTCAAGTATCTTAGTATCCCCTTATCGGTTGATAACCCTAAAGGAGGTAAGTGGAAGAGGATTATTAAAAAATTCCTAATATTGTCAATTCATTGGACCCTATAGTGGTTGTATTTTGTTGGTTGATTGAATCCATTGAAGTATATCCTACAAGCTCTACCTATTTAAATATTCCATGTGTTATCTACCCACAAAATATTTCTCAAGGACTTCAATACTCTCTTTGGATTCTAAAGAATATCCCCTTATCAGTGGAAAATTTGGATTCTAAAGAGTGGAGTCTAATTATTTGGGATAAAGTGTGCATGCCTAAGCAACATGGTGTTTTGGGCCTTAGGCATACCATGCTTAAGAGCCATGCCTTGGTTGCTAAGCTTTTATTAGCAATGATATAAGCATTTAGATCAACCTTGGGCTATAATTCTTAATTTCAAATATCTAGGTAGAGATGATGTTATTAAGATTCTAAAAATTGATCTCGTTGGGAGAGATTCAATAGTTTGAAATATTATTAAAGCAACTTCAATTATTAAGGATAGTCTCTTTTGGATTGTCAATAATTGTTAGATAGCCCTTTTTGTAATGATGTTTGGGATCTCCACCCCTTAATCCTCTCTTCCTTACATTTTCTACAACCCTTGAGTCAAGTCTTTAAGGTGGTGGGGTAGTTTTAGGTTACTGACTTTAAGAGTATCTTGTAACTAGGGAATCTTAAATCTATCAGGAAAGACTCTAGTAGATGGCCTTTTAGGGAAATTCATGAAGCTCGAGCCACCATATCTTCTATTCTCATAGATCAACCATGTTACTCTCAAGGGGAAGTAGATGTTCTTGTTTGGGTCCATGATCCTCAAGGAGCTTATATGAAAGCTCTTGGTTATAAGTCCCTTAATATGAAGAATGGTGAAAATAGAGATTTCCCTTGGTGGAACAAAATTTAGATAGAGTTTAGTTGGCCTAAATATATTTATTTTATTTAGTTTATCAAAAATAATAAATGACTCAAATGGGATAATATTAGAAAGAGAGGATATTAGGTTTCTTCAAAAGGTGTTCTATGCAACGCCGAGGAATAATTTGTTTCTCACCTTCTCTTCCAATTTCCCTTAGCCTCAAGCATTTGGGGGTAGTGGTTACATATCAATAATTGAACTATCATTCATGCCACTTCCTTGTCTAAGTTTTGGGTGAGCATGGGTTGGCCACTTGCTTCGACATCTTGTCTCAATGTCACTTGGGATCTTGGTCCTATTTTATCCTCTTTTAGATCTAGCTTGAAGGGAACTATTATATTTTTCAAGGACACTGAAATCTCATTTTACAAATGTGACAAAAGGTCATCAATTATGTTAAGGAGGCCATAATTGCCAAGTTTTCTTTGAATGCAAACGTATTTCCCTATAATATTTAACTTTCAAGATGCCTTGAGCTTCATCTTATTATGTCTCTCTTAGGTCATTTTAGTCTAGTCGTAAAGGCTTCTAGAAAGTTGTATATTTTTGGTAAGTAGTCCCCCCTACTAGGTTTCTTCAAATACATATTGATGACTCTTCTCATGGCAATTTAGGTACTATTGATCTTGGAGGGGTTAGTTGTGCTAAAGTTGAGACTATTAATTTTTTCTTCTTTGCTAATATGGGAGTCAACACCAACAATTAGATGGAAGATCAAGCCATTCTTTTAGCTCTTGAAAAAGCTTGTGATTTTTTTATTTGTGAAACAAATTCCTTAAACACGATTTCTCTTTTGAATAGAGTGAGGACCGATGAATCTTCCTAGAGGATGACATGAGTATATTCTTCATATTTATCCTAATTTTGAAGCTACTTCATTTGTCCGTATTTCTATGGAATGTGAATTAGTTGCGAATTATGAAATATGGAACTTAGTTGTGAATTTCTTTTCCAAATAAGCTATTGAGGAAAAATATAATTTGAATGCTCCAAGTGTGGATCCTCATCATCTCTTGTAAGATCCACTCAACTTCACCAACTTGTTCATAATGATCAAGCTTGATGTAAAAGAATCTTGGTGGAGACATAATGATAGATAGTGAGTTCTTTATGTGCAATACATTTCATATTCCTAGTGGCAATTGGAAGGTGTATAGTATTGGTGGAAAAATATTCATTTTTACTTAAAAAAATTAAAGTTTGTAACAACTATTTTAGGGAGATGTTGAATTATGTGACATCCTCATTTATGTTCATTTCCTTAAAAAATTTGATAGAAGAACTTGAAAATATGGAGAGGAGTTGTGTAAGGAGTGTAGGGATGGAGGGAGGCGTTAAAATATGTGGCACCCATCTTATTTACAAATTCACATTTCTTAAGTAAAAAAGGGAAAGAGGTGTAGGGAAGAAAGGAGAGTGGAGTGGTGTGTGAAATAAATAAAGAGGACTGCATGAGAAGTGAGGAGATATGCATTGGGATATGGAGAATTCTGTCATATTTTGGGGTTCAAAAAAATAAATTTAATCTTCATAAATAGGAGGGTTCAAAAAAATAAATTTAATCTTCATAAATAGGAGAAGGAGGTGTTGCATAGAAGTGGAGAGAGAAAAAATGAGAAAAAGGAGGTAGTTGAAAGGTCATGTAAATTATTGATTTTACATAGTTTATTCATTTAACAATTTGTAATCTTTCTTAGTTTAATAAAAGAATACATATTTATTATCTTTCTTTATATGTTTTCATTGTGTAGGATTTTGGTATGAGATTATTGATAGGCTACAAGAATTGATTTATCTTTGGAGTTACTCAGTCCTTGACTACGTCAATTGGTATTATAGTGGGTAGTTTGCTGGGAGGTGTGTTGAGGTGAGTTGTATGGGAACGTATGCTGGTGGGTTGTGTTTGAAGAGCTATAAAATTTTGTTGCAAGTATGAGAAAGTCTTGAAAATGTAGAGAGTTGGTATTTGACTTATGAGACTATTTTTTTAGTTATCCTCCAACATAGATTAAAGTTGGGTACAAGGAGTACAAACATCCTCCATTATGAAAAAGTGAGTACAAGGGGTTTTGAGAGGTGCATCTTCTAAGATATTTGTTGGGTAGAGGATAGTTGTTGGATGCGAGTAAGTTTGTTGTAAATAGTTGAGAGTGAAGATCTTTGAGAAAGAGGATGGAGATTGTCTTGAAGAGGCCAACTGAGTAGACAACTATTGAGTAGACAACTACGAAGTAATATCAAAGGAAGAAAACCATCGAGGTGATGGACATACATTTGAGATTTAATAGGTTGGAGGCTATTCAATGTGGAGAAGTTGTAGTAGATGTGATCAAGAATGATGAAGAATATCATCTAGGTGACATAAAAGCAAAAAAGAACTGATTGTATTTGAAACATGTCTTTTTAGAGGCATGGTTGTGTTGGTGGATGAGATTGTAGCAAAGAAGGGTGATGATAAAAGCCCTATCTTTTCTAATATTGTTTTTTTGCAGATAAGGAGAAAGGTAAAAATCGAGAAGTGGAAGTCCTTGTACTAGAGAATAATGAAGAAGAGAAAATGATGATAAAAGTTAAAGAAGTACAAGTTACAAATGATAATAGTGTTATTGCTCTAGAAGTTCCTTTATAGATAGTAGTTGATCTAAGAGTTTATTCTTTGTAGGAAAAAAATGTTGTAGTTAAGAATGTAGAAGAAGAAAAGAGTGAAGAAATAAAGTTAATTTCTTTTATGTTGATTTGTACGTAGATGAAATGGTAAGAAAATAAGTTGAAGTGATTAAGAGACATGATACTAAAATTAGTCTTTTAAAGGAGAAGCAAATGTTGATCAATGTGGAGTACCACAAAGATAAGGAAGAGGAGTTAATTATGATTTTTTCTGATAATTTGTTTGCAAATAAGGAAAAAGTTGAAGAAAAGATGATGATGAATTTTATGATTTTCATAATATTGTTAATGTTGGTAAAGTGGTGTTTGTAGCATAAGGGAAGAAGTAATTATTTTCGATAAAATTTATTGTGAAGATATGAGTGTAAGGGAAGATGATTTTTGGTGGAGGTGGACAGTTTATTGTGGGTTGAATCCCATGAAATGGAGAAGGATATGGTGGAGGAGAAAGGCAAAGAGGAAGAATTCAACTTATGATGGACAAACATCCACAAGAGATGCAAAGAATGCTGAATGAAATTGGTGGAAATAAGGATTTATTCCAGGCAAGTATTGGAAGAATCAAAGGAGTTCTATGGTGTTTGGTCAACAATGAAGTTTATTTTAGAATGTGCAATTTTATTAGCTCAAGTTTGTGAACTATGGTCACAAACTTCTTACTTGGTGAGTCTCATGCAAGAGCATCTTTTAAGAGACATAATGATAGATGTCTTCATGGACAATACATTTTAGATTTCTAGTGGCAAGTGGAAGGTGTATAATGTTGGTGGAAGAATCTTCATTCTTAATTAATTTTTTAAAATTTTTGTTGCAATTATTTTATGGAGATGTTGAATCATGTGACATCCTCATTTATGTTCATTTCCTTAAAGAAATTATTAACAAAAGAATTTGCAACGATGGAGAGGGTTGGGGTAAGGAGTGTAGGGATAAAGGGAGGCACTAAAAATAGGTGACATTCCTCTTATTTAAAAATTCATATTTCTTATGTAAAAAAGGGAAAGAGACGTAGGGAGGAAATGATAATAGAGTGGCGTGGGGAATAAAGGAAGAGGGCATGTGGGGAGTGAGGAGGTAAGAATTGGGATATGAAGAAGTTTGCCATATTTTGAGGTTCAAATATATAAATTTGATCTTCATAAATATGAGGAGGTGTTGCACAAAAGTGGAGAGAGAGAAATGAGAAAAAGGAGGTAGTTGAAAGGTCATGCAAATTGTCGATTTTGTAGAGTTTGTTCATTTAACGATTTATAATCTTTCTTGAGTTTAATATAAGAATGAGATTTGTTGTCTTTCTTTATACGTTTTCATTGTGTAGGGTTTTGGTATGAGATTATTGATAGGCTACAAGGATTGATTGCTCCTTTGGAGTTACTTGGTCCTTGACAACAGCAAAACTTGATCCTCATTTTTCTTATTTGTTATAGCTCAATCTCTTTAATTTGTACTCTTCATGGAATTCTTTTTCAAAGGCATACTTGGCATACCTTTTTGGGCATGTTTTTATCTCCTTTCAAAGCTTGGTAGATAAGGGGATTCATGTTTTCAAAGATTATGATCGTTAGATGGGCTCTCTAAGCTTCTTTTGGGAGACCTCCATAGGCTTGTCCTTTTCTTACCTAATTTATGGACATGATCATTTGGACATCTCATTGTTGTAAAATATAATTAATCTCTTTAAATATAATGTCTTTTTTGTATCCAACAAGAAAACATATAGCTAGACATAATTAAATATAAAAATAAGATAAACAATATAGATAAAACATAATAATTCTTAAATAAAAACAAAAACTTATGTGTCTATAATATAATAAATAAAACAATATTAAAACAAAATAAAGTAACTTTTAAATAAATAATATAATATTATATCTTTTTTTATTAATACATTTCTTATTTAAAAAATATTTTATCTTTTTTCATTAATAAATTTCTTGCTTAAAAAATAATTAAATTTATTTATGAAATCAAAAATTTATTTTATTTTTATTTCACTATAGAAATAATAATAACGTAGAAAAATTATTGAAATAATTTATCTTTCAATTTTTTTAAAAAAATTGATATAATCATGCACTATAGTGTTTATATAAAAATACTATTTAAAAAAGCCATTGATAATTATATAAAATTTAATAAAACTTAGATACTCTACCATTAGGCCACTCTATTTTATAGATATAAATTCTATGCCGCCGCAATGCATCCCCAAAACTATTCGCCCTAGGATTAGCGAAAAGATGCAGGATTTTTTACCCCAATCTTCTGCACAGACTTGCAGATCCTCATAATGGTACAAGGTACGTATGATCAATGTATCCTTCCTCTATTTTCTCTTTCAATGGTATCTTCTCATACAAAATCTCGAGATTTAGCTATTTAACGGCTATATCTGATGAATCTTAATTGGTATTTATTTATTTTTAATTTGTTTATATATTTCTTCTCAACGCAGTAGAAAATTTATATAAGAAAATCGTAAATTATTGAAAATGCAGGGCAGGAAACCGTTGCTCTGGCAGTATCAAACCTCAAAAACCCTAGGCAATCTCTGCACAGGTAGTCATTGGCTTTCAGATCTTAAAATGTCTATATCTGCTCTGCTATATGTCTCTTGGCAATGTGCTACATGGACAAATAAGACAGAGAACTTAATCAAAGCCAGTTGCAATTCGATATTAGATGCAATGAATGATTAGATGTAATGTTATAAAAACTCTCATTTTTCAAGCGAAGGGACAACATGATTCTGTTGTTTTGTTGTTGATTGATTCTGAGAAGGGCTCTGGTAACAGAGCCCGAGAACTCAATGTTTGAGGTGAACAGTCAGGAAGTCTACAAGTTTTAAAATTCTGAATTTCAAAAGTCATTTCTGGTAGGTTGGAAACCAGCGTTTAGTATATACCTGGTGCAGAAAAACAAACAGGTAAATACATTTATGATTTATCTGTTGCGGGAAGAATTTTCTATGGTAGGGAATTGTGGGTTTAGGGTTTTCTGTGTGTTTTCAGTTAACAATCTTTTCATCTTCATATCAATCCTAAACCCACTCATCAACTGCCGATTACTGTTTCTGCTGTGGCCCTGCTGTTATGTGCTTTTGCTGTTCTCGAAAGTGGCCTCCCCATGCTGCACCAGCGCATCTGGTAAATTATCCAGGTCAATCTCCAGCTTGCTTACACCCAATTTTTATTTTCAGTCACTGAGTGGTAGGGTTTCTGATTTTCCTTATAAAGATCGCAGAGGCTGGCAATAAAAGGATTCTGCACCTCATCAATGATCTGCAGATATCTCATGTCGCCCATCATGGCATGCACGTTGTGCAACCCCTGCCATCTCGCTGCCTGCCATGTCCTGGGCAACCCTCGAGTGTCCTGCCCAGGTCTAGACACCTGCACACAAATGGGTACCAGAAATTGTGGTCATATTATCCGAAGGACTTGATGTATATGTCTGTTTATGAGATCCACGGCCATGGCCTTCAAAATGTTCGCCTATACTTCTGTTTTCCAATGCCTCTCCTCATTGTTCCGACTAGTATACATATTTAATGTTGAATATCGAGTTAATTTTATCTGCTATCATAAAACTAGCACACTGGAAAGGTAGAAAAATAGCTCTCGCATCATATCAGTTTGAAAGCACTTGCTGTATTTTACATGGTAAAATTCTGCTATATACAAGCTAGCATAATAAAAATGAAGAACTATACAACAACATAGTAATCGATGACTTATTTAGGTGTAACAAGTTCCTATTGTTAAGCAAACTGGAAAAGCAAACAGCTATGTTACCTAATAGCTTTGTAGTGGTGTAATGAAATTTGCAGCTTGCCATTTGCATTGAGTTGAATAAAGACATCTTTTTGGGCATGTGTTGTATGTAGGAAACAAGATATATTTGATATTTACAGAGGAAGAGACGCTACCAAAAATTTAACTCTGTTCTTAGAATTTGTTATAGCAATAGGTAGGATTCTCGAGGAAGAGGGGCCTTTGTCTCACCCTCAAACAGCTACTATAGCTAATAGCTACGTTAACTAATAGCTTTGTAGTGGTGTAATGAAATTTGCATCCTGCCAATTGCTTTAAGTTGAATAAAGATGCATCTTTTGAGCATTTGTTTTATATAGGAAACACGATACATGTGATACTTACAGGAAGAAATAGTATTTAAAGTTTAACTCTGTTTTTAGAATTTTTAATAGTGATTGTCCCAACCATAAACACAGTTATGGAGATTCTCACCCTTAAACATAGTTATGGAGAATAATGCTATAACCTAAAACATAATGATTGCCAAACATCTTACTTTTGTGTCTTGTTGTGTAACTCTCTAAATTTCTATAACTTTTTCATTTCAATGGATATCTGAGAACTGCATGTATGCCTTACCTTAGACATGTTGTCTAGTTTTTTGTCATTTCAATGTTCTTTATTTTGTGTGAAGGTGTACATGGATCCTTGACAGAAATGTTAGCTGATGCATTCAATGTTCACGACTTAGAAGATCATATATGTCAAAAGTGGATTGGAAAAAGCTCCAGTCTCTTATACTTGACCGGATAAAACAACAGCCCAAAGATTATCCTGTTAAGAGTTTGATTCCTGTGGCAAATGAGGTGCTAAAGGCAAGAGTTGTACTCATAGAAGGAGTTTCCAAGCTTTTGAAAGTTATTCCACTTAAGGCATGCAGGTGAGTTTATGGTATTTCTTTATTTTTGTATGACCAAAACATAACGGTGAAAAGCTAAGAACTAAGTAGCAAATTTTCCTGAAACGTTCACATTGACAAATATAAATATATTACATATGTATTTTTGTGGTCTTTGCAAGTGTCCTATACCATTTTCTTGGTGTCTCAGCTGAATTTTCTTGCATTATTTCTCAAATTCAATGTTTGCTATGAATATGTTTTTGGGACCCATCATTTTTTTAATCCTTGAGCTCTCTAATTCACGTCCTGATGATGAATCACAGAGTGTGATCCGAAACATTGATGCAAAAAAATATTTACACAATCAAATCCAGAAACCATCAAGCAATAAAATTATAAAAATTATGGATTGTGGAAAGCTGTTATCTTTAATTTAGAAGTTGTCGAGAATTACTCATTTTACACAATTGCATTCTCTTTCCTGAAGCAGTGTAGTTAACTGTCTATTTTGTTTCTTGTTTCAGGTTCTGTGGGTAAATTTAATGTTGTTTTTAAGAGTGTCAATAATATGACAATATTCATACTGGTCAAAATTATGGTATGCATAGTATCACTAAGAAAAGGCCGAATATGTTATGGTGGTTTGTGTATGTTTAGTCAATTTTGTTATCGTGCTCTATGGAAACTTGATTGATCTTTTACCAGGACATTTGGTATATTTTCTGTATTCTGTATCTATTTGATTTTATCATCATATGTTGGCCACAAAACATGAAAACTGTTATCAGTTCATATTTTAAAATTTATTTTCTCTCTCCAAAGGCAACTTTGAGGAGAGAATTATTTCCAAATGTCTTCTGAAATATCAAGTCATTCAGAGATGTATGGGTTATATGCAGCTGACATTTTATCCCTGTACAAAAATATATGATCTTTTGATCCTTAGCTTAGTTAATCAGAAATCAAATCTTCTCCTAAAGTTGCTGTTAGAGGAGGATGAGAAGTTCATCCTAGAGGTTACAATCAAAGATTGAGAAGGATGTACTAGAAGTTCATAGAGGATTAGATGAGAAGGAGAGCTTAGAGTTTGTAAGAGGAAGTAGAATCTCCACCTCAACTATTGATGTGGTCCAATCGACAAAGAAGGCAACCAGACAAGTATAGCTTGCCTAATTATAGATGCATATTTTCTTTGTTAAGTAACATCAATGAGCCTAGAACTATTAAGAAGGCAATGGAAAAGGATGATTATGAGTCTTGGAAAAGGGCCATGGATGAGGAGATTATTGCATTGAAAAGGAATGATACATGGGACTTGGTATAGTTGCTCGATGGACATAAACTTGTTGGTTGCAAATGGTGTTTAAGAAAAGGATTGGTTCAAATGATAATGTTGAAAACTACAAGACACTGTTGGTTTGAGTATGATATTCCTAGCTCGATGGGATAGACTTTGGTGTGGTTTCTTCTCTCCAGTTGCTAAGTTGACATCTATCAGGCTTCTGTTATCCATTGTAACAACTTTTGATTTAGAGATAGAACACATGGATGTGAGAACAACATTCTTACATGGTGACTTGAGGAACTTTATATGACATAGCCAGAGCACTGCATTGAAGAAGGTAAGGAGTCATTGATTTGGAGATTGAAAAAGTCTATGTATAGTCTCAAACAGTCTCCTAGATTATTGTACCACACATTTGATTATTTTGTGTTGGGATTGGAATGTTTGAGATCCAAATTAGGTTAGCGTGTTTATTACAATTAATATGATGATCATTTCCTTATTATCACTTTGTACACAGATTCTTTTTGGTAATAGTAAGGATGTGATTAGGGATTTGAAGTCTTAGCTTTCAACGTAGTTTGATAGGAAGGACATGGGGGATGCTAATCTTAAAAGTGAAGATTAGAAGAGAGTGAATAGAAAGCTTTGGTTGGGCCAAAGTAAGTATGTGAACTTTGTGTTGTAGTATTTTAGAACTGTAGATAGTAGATTAGTAAGTGTTCTTATTTCTGTGGTAACTAAGGTTTCAGTCAAGTAGTGTCCTACACGCTTGTAGAGATGGATGATATGAACAACTTTGGTACTACCTTTGCTCTTGCAAGGTAGAGGACAATTGGCAGAATGATGGGATAGTTGTGTCATGCACCCTGCAATCCTAATGTTCAATTTATTATTTGTGAGCTCTCTTGGAAAATGGCATCTCACTTATGACTTGGCCATTACACCATGTGTATGCCTTATTATGATGTATGCAAATATGTGTAAGAAAATATCTTGTCATGATTGTAGGGGAGTTATATTGTTTATTAGTAATTTATGATGCATGTTATGAAGCCAATTTGGTGATGTAGGAGCAATTGGGTCCACATGCAATCTTGCATCACCCAAAAATTATGGTAGTCTAAGTTTGGTTTTGACCTAGTTTTGGTGCATGTTTTTTTAGGTTATTACTTGTTGGCATGTCCTTCGAGGTTATGGATTTAGTTCATATCCCAAATTTGATAGCATTTGGCAGAATGTATGATTATGATTGCTTATGCAATTTAATAGTTTATACCATAGTTGGAAAACTCGCCCCAAGAAAAAAACTCGCTAAGCCAAAAACTAGAGAGTTTTTAAAACTCGGAAAAAACTCGGCAAAAAAACTCGGGAACTTAAAAAATTGCATAAATTTCATTAGAAACACATTTTTTTTGCAAAATTCAATGACAAGATGAATCCAATGAATCCATAAATGAGTACAAAAGTGTTTTCTATTAATTTTGATTGACTTCAATGTAAATTGATTACAAAATCGCATTCTTATGCGGAATCCCAATGGCTAAAAGCCTGAAAGTCTAATACATGAAAGCAATAAAACTAGAACTAGAAGCAAATACTAAACAGTAACTAAATACAACATGCTAGGCTTTCCTCTTCCCTAGTCTAGCAGCAGCTAGGGAAGAAGGGGTGGGTCCTCTAGCCCTCCCGCGTGTGCGTGGAGGTGGTGGCGGTGATTGCACTCGCGGTGCTACTGCTACTGCTACTGGCTCCTCGGCTGGCATGGAAGGTTGTGTTTGTGGCTCTGGCTGTGGCATGGAAGGTTGTGTCTGTGGCTCTGGCTCAGGAATGTCCTCCAACCCTACATCTCTTGATGCACCCACATCCTCCATTGCTTGTCTCTCAAAGTCGAGGATCTCGTCCGCGCTAAACAATGGAGGCTGCTCATCTCGCCCTGTCCAATCACTATAAGGATCTATCTCATCTAAATCAATAGGATCCAGTGATTTTTCTTCTACTCTCTTTGTGCGCAACCGAAGGTTGTATTGCACAAAGACAAGATCATTCAGGCGCCACTTTTGTGCTAACTTGTTCCTCTTTTTTGTGTGAATGGACTCGAACAAGCTCCAATTGCGCTCACAATTGGATGCACTACAGGGCTGACATAATACGCGAAGGGCAATTTTTTGAAGATGTGGGGTTTTTCCACCCCAATTTTTCCACCAAACCTCTGCAAAAAAAATAAATATTGAAGAGTTAGAAAACAAAGTCAAAGACTCAAAAGTCAAAAGTAAAACACATTTTATCAAATTATATGATCATGATGCATGTGAAATAAACTTAAAAGTTAAAGACTCCCAATTTTATACCTGGTGGCAGAGTGTTTCTTCCTCTAAGAGCCATCTCTGAAGAAAAGAGATTACCAGTTGCTTCCCTGTACATATCCAACTCCATGACGATGTGGTCTCTCGCTGCAACCTCGGATTCCATCCTCTGAAAGCATGTCATGAGCCCCTCCATTACCTCTCCATTAGGATCGGAGAAGCTCTCTGAGAAGAAATAATAAGGGTTGAGGAAGTACCCTGCTGCATGGATGGCTTGGTGGAGTTGATTGTTCCACCTCCTATCAACAATTTCCCATATGGGATCAAATTTCAGGCTGTTCCTCATGTAGTAACTTTTGATAGCCTCTTTGGCCCTATCCATGGCCTCATAAATATATCCCATGGGGTTTTGATCCCCATCTACCAAGCGAAGGACTCTTACCAAGGGCTCCGACACCTAGATTAAAAATACAAAAAGATCAAAGTTAGAAATTTATAATGAAAGGCTTAAAGTTAAATTAAAAAATATATATATTTATATTCAACTTGAGTTTAAAATTAAAATCAAAGTTTTGAAGTTACCTTCACGATCTCTGTAGCTTTTTGTGCAAACAAGTGGTCAAAGACTATTGTAGCAACTCTCTCTCCTTCGGGCTTCTTTGAATATGAGGAGTCATTCCATGCTTGACTCACAAACATTTGTTTTAAAAAGCCCAAAGAATCCAAAATGCTTTGCAACGTTATGAAAATCGTTGCAAACCTTGTGGCACCTGGTCTCTCCAACTCCTTCCCTTGCGTATGATCTCTCATCAAGCTAAGAACCCAAGGGTGATTGTAGATAAATTTTGTGATGCTCCTTGCATCATCTACAATCGGTGCCACCCAAACAAGTTTGCCTATGTCCTCCAACAAAAGGTCAAGGCAATGTGCCGCACAAGGTGACCAAAAGAGTGATGGATGTCTAATCTCAAGCATTCTTCCTGTTGCCACATACGCTGCTGCATTATCTGTGATAACTTGCACCACATTAGCAATCCCCACCTCCATCACAACTTCTTCCAACAATGTACACAATGTATCTGTAGTTTTTATCTTGTTGGAAGCATCTATCGACTTCCAAAACACAACTTCACCTTTGCAAGCAACCAAAAAGTTAATGATGGTGCGGTTTCTCCCATCCGTCCACCCATCAGAAAGAATGGAGCAGCCATATTTCTTCCATTTAACTTTTTGTTGTTCAACCACTTGCATTGCCCTTTGGGTTGCATTTGTGAGCAACCTGCAGGTACAAAGTAAAATAATTAAATAAGTACAAAATTGTAAGTTTTAAACAAAAAATAGCTTCAATTCAACATAAATAATAAATTATAAATTAATTTGATTTAAAGAACATAAACTTAGCATAAAATTTAAGTTGACTTTCACCTACCTCCCACTCAAATCTTTGCGAGAAGGTGGCTTGAAGCCTTTTCCCGCAACTGTCAATGCAGTGACCATATTGTGCCAATAGGGACTACTCACCACATTAAATGGTATGTTATTGAAATACCAAAAGTCAGCACATGTCGACTCGGCATGTTGATGCACCTCCTTGTTCCACCCTGTAGCCTCCAATGATACTTGTGCTATTGGTGTGTTTCGAGGCACAAAAAAACTCTGTGGGTTGCGTGAAGATGAAGGTGGTGGTGGCACTGGCACTCTAGTCAAAGTCGAACTAGAGGAAACGGGGGGCCTAGAGGACAGTACAGCTGTGGCTGTGCTATGAACGCGAATCCGTGGACCACGAAGAGAGCCAACAATGCCAATATCTCCCTCCTCATCTGACTCTATCTCCATGTGCTCAGCCTCGTGCTCCTGAGTTTGGCCATGGGCATGCGCATGTCCACTAGCTATGGCAGCTGCTATGGCTTTTCTTGCCCTCTCCCTTTGCATTTTTCTTTCCTTGGCAATTGAGAGTAGTGCAAGCATCTCTCTTCTAATCTCTTCTTTGGGCTTCTCACAAGGCTTGGCATCACGTTGAGGAATGCCTGCAAGATGGTATTTGAGGCGATTTATGCCTCCATGATATGTATTCTTGCACTCACTGCAAACAACTGTTCCAGGGACGTGCCCTCTCACACCATACTTCCATGTAGGGTCTCTAGCCCCTGCAGGACGAGTACCTGGAACCCATGATGATGGTGTAGATAGGGTGGAACATGGTGGGGCGGGGTTGGAACCTGATGCTGAGCCAGAAGCCATTATAGTGTGTATTCAATGCTCAATGACCAATCTACACACACAAAAAATATGTACAACATATTAGTTTTTTAATACAAAAAAAATTTAGAAACAACCTAAATCATTAAAAATTTAAAACTTAAAAGATATAGAGCTAAATTTGATTTAAATTGATACAAATGTGTTTAAATGAATTATAAATTAACATTATTAACTAATCTTATCATTTTACACAAAAAATGAACCTAGGTCTGAAAATTTCAAAAAACAATGAAAAAAATGAAAAAAATCAGCAAAAATCAACAAAAGATTGTGATGAATCTTGTTTTTTGGATTGTAAATGCAAAAAAATTGTTTCTTTGTGCTCTATTATGACTTTTTTTCAATTTGGAATGAGTATTTTGCAAGAAGAATGAAAGAAAATGATTAAGCAAAAATAAAAAACAAAAACAAAACCCCTACCTGTGAATCGAATTTCTCTTCAAAATCCACACAAAATGGCGTTTGAATCTGCTCTCCTTGATGGCAAATCGTTGGAAATGATATCTCCTTGCTTGTGGGGGGTTTTGAGCTCCTCACACAAACTATCATTCAATTTCAAAATGAAATGAAACTGAAAAAAAACATTTTCTGCTTTATGTTCTACGCGGCCGAGTTTTTTTGTCGGACTCGCTAGTTTTTGGCGAGTACTCGCCAGTTTTTAGTGGCGAGTTTTTCAAAAAACTCGCAAAAACTCGTTTTTTAAAGGATGGCGAGTTAACCTCGTAACAACTCGCGGTGGAAAAAAACTCGCGAGTTTTTGAAAACTCGGCGAGTTTTTCGCGAGTGTGCCAACTATGGTTTATACCATTCTTTTGCTAGTTGGCATTATCTATCATTTCTTTAGTCCACATGGCGATTAGTTATTTATCTCTGATTTTTGACTTCCTTGGTTTTGATAGTTCTTTGGTGGGGCCCATATGCTTTGAATTGGAATCTTCATATCCATGAGGCATATTGTCCCTAAAGATGGTTTATTTGTTGAGGTTGCATAAGTTTATTTATGGTGTACCCATTTTGCTGACGTTTCATGACAATTATTTGGGAGCTGGTTGTTCTGTCAAGATGTATCTAATTTCCTTGCTGGGCCAGCAGTTACTTTAGATGACCGCCTTTCCTCTTATGGTCAGATGTCACTCTTTGCTGGGATCCACCAAAACACTAGGTAGCAAGTGTTGGTACTCCTTCCTGGCAGTGGTTACATAGTTCTTTTATAAATGTAGCGTGCGTGCCATCTCATCTTCTATGTTTGAACTTATGCTGGGCACTCCTTCCTGCTGGGACCCACCAATATCTTCTTTGGGTGTTTCAAAATCTCTGTTGCGCGTGAGTGAACTAGATGTGGAGTGAGCTGGATGTAGAGACAAATGCCAAACTGACTTTGCATTATGTCTTCCAGGGCCTGTGATGTTACGATTGGAATGTGATTCCTTGTGAAGTCTGAATCATGGCCTTTATCATACTCATAATTGGTGACAAATTCATTTGATATTAACTTGTGGATTGAGTGAGGTGCTCACACAACAGTCAACAAATGATAGTCTTTTTCCTTTTTGTTGTGGTGTTAACTGTTGATCAGCAGTTTACCTTATGATTGAATGATTCTAAAAGAAGTTGTGGGAGTTATTGAGCTGCAACCTGATGTGCGGTTACTATTTCATTCATTGCAGTTATCGATGTCCCCGTCACTTCACCTATCCCATGATCATGGGCTGGGCCTTAACAATGATGACAGTTTTTTTTTTTCTTTTTTTCTTTTTATGTTGGGCAGCAGTTTATTTATTGTAGGCAGGTGAAAAAAACAATGCCTGTGTGAAGGAGGTAGTGAGCACTGTAGCAGACCACTGATGACATGTTTTCCTCCTTAGCTGAGGATTGAAGATAAGTGAATACGAGGGTAGGTTGTAGAAAAAGGCTATAGATGTATCTAGGTTAGGTTGTAGAAAAAGGCTACAGATGTATCTACTATGAAAGGCTGATTTAAACCTTGCTGTTGCGTTGTATGTCTTTGAGGCAAGTAGATGGTCTGAATTGAATAATAAGGAAATTGTTCATTGTCATTGCTACCATGACGTGTGTTTGAAATGGATGCAAGTTCTTGCCATGTCTGATTAGACTGGTGGCTGCGAGCGTGTATGTGTTTAGCTGCTAGGATTAGGTGCCCTTACTGGGATGTGTTGTAGATTGCATTGGTTGCATGAGATGGTTGGAGTAAGATCCTTTCGGCTAGAAGTTGTCTTAGAAGGTTCTGGTGGATTTTTGTTGTGGGTATTTGTCGTTGTGGATGGTTGTGTGCTCTAGAGGATTTGTTTCAGGTGTGGGGCCCTGTAACTGCAGAGAGCTTTGTGCTCTAGTAGCTATGTCACAAATATCTATGACTGCAGAGGGTTGTGTGCTCTAATGAATTTGTTGCAAGTGTGTGGAGGCTTGTGACTGTAGAGGGCCACGAGGAGGCACAAGTATACCAGAAAGGGTTTTTGTTGTTGAATGTGAGTTGAATACTCTAACAAGTTGGTTGTAGGTGTAAGCCCTATAATTGCAGATAGTTGTATGTGTGTGAAGATGTCTCAAAAAAAGGGACAAGGATGGTCTTGAAGAGGCTAGTTTTGTGGGCATTTATGGACAATACCAAGAGAAGGAATTCCTTGAGAAGTGGGGTGCTTTCATTTGAGATTGGAAAGGTTGGAGGCTAAACAACATGGAAGAGTTGCCATAGATGAGATTGGTAATAAGGAAGAATGCTATATAGGTGACATAACATAAGAAAAGAACGTGACACACTTTCTTTTGAAAATCCTTGAGAAGATGGTGGACATCCATTTGAGTTTGAAAAAGTTGGATTCAAGGCAATGTGGAAGAGTTGAAACAAGAGAAAAAGACAAATGCCATAATGCAGTTGAAACATGTCTTTCCATAGGCATGGGTGTGTTGGTGGATAAGATTGTAGTGGAGGAGAAATCTAATGATGAGAACCCTCTTCTGTCTAACATTGTTTTTTTCGTAGATATGAAGGAGGGTTAAGGCAAAAAAGAGGAGTTCAAGAAGCACAAGTTGCAAAAGATAAAAGTGTTGCTATGAATGTCCCTTTAGAGATAGTAGCTGATTTAGAACTTGAAAGGCCTTGTGTTTGATTGTGGAGTTGATGAAGAGAATCTCTTGCTTGAAGAGGAGATGAAAAAGATTGAGGAGAAGTTAGTTGTGATGTAGATATTTATAGCTTGAAAGGATGACAAGGGAGAAGAGGAAATGGGATTCTTTGAAATCCATCATATGATTGTGAGTTGTGATGTAGAGATTTGTCCTTTGGAGGACATGCAGAATGTTGGTGAATATGGAGAAGTGTGAAGAGAAGTACCTTGGTGAGGTACCAAATGCATAGAGTGAAGGGATGTGTTGCAAAGTGTGCACCCTTGGTCTCCTTGTGCTGTGCAGCACAGTCATGACATGACTTAATCGCCTCTTGTGGATTCATTAACTCCGGTGGTTGTATCAGGCATTAACAAGTCGATCTTTTGGTGCAATGGCAATCGTCTTTGCAAGAATTGGTATCAAAGCCCGGGTCATAGGTTCGAACCCCTCGCTCACTTTGGGGGGGATCGTTGCAAGGTGTGCGCCCTTGGTCTCCTTGTGCTGCGCAGTGCAGTGCTTGGGTTCGTGACATGGCTTAACCACCTCCTGTGGATTCATTAACTTTGGTGGTTGTATCGAGCATTAACAGGTCGATCTTTTGGTGCAATGACAACCGTCTTTGCAACAGGATGTACCTTGAGATGGTACAAGGAGCAGAAGTAGATAAAGAGGTGATTACTTTTGGTCAAATTGTTGTGATGGTTTGTGCATGTGAAGTAGAGAGTGAAGAGTGGAGAGAGAAATTTTGGTGGAAATGAACGACCAATTGTGGTTTGAGTCCCATGAAAAATGATTTGAGTGTAGGAGAAGATGACCTTTGGCAATTGGTTGAAACTTGAATCCTATAGAAAGAGGAAGATGGAGAAGAAACATTAGGAGGATGGTCCATGGTGGATAGAAGTTCACAAGAGGCATGAAGGATTATGGTACAAGGAGCAGAAGTAGATAAAGAGGTGATTACTTTTGGTCAAATTGTTGTGATGGTTTGTGCAGGTGAAGTAGAGAGTGAAGAGTGGAGAGGGAAATTTTGGTGGAAACGAATGACCAATTGTGGTTTGAGTCCCATGAAAAATGATTTGAGTGTAGGAGAAGATGACCTTTGGCAGTTGGTTGAAACTTCAATCCCATAGAAAGAGGAAGATGGAGAAGAAACATGAAGGATTATGAACAAGTTTGGCAGAAGGAAATGAGAGTTGTCCCAATTGAGTATTGGAAGAGATTGAAAGAAGAGAACTTCTAATCTACCTAATTCAGCATCTGGATCCATAGGTGATCCTGCATCACCCAAAAACAATGGCAGTCTAATTTTGGTCTTTGCTCTAATTTTGGTGTGTGTTTTCAGGTCATATCTTAGTTTTGACTGTGTTTGACAGATAGAACAAATATTATTGCTTATGCAATTTAATTGTTTATTCTGTTTTGGCGGTTGGTGTTATCTATCATTTCTCTAGTCTGGCTGCTCATTTATCTCCAATTTCCAGCCTGGATTTGATAGTTCTTTGGTGGGGCTCAGATGCTTCATTGGCATATGCTTTGGACTGGAATCTTCATATTCATGTGGCGTATTGTGCCTAAAAATGATTTATTTGCTGAGGTCTCATAAGTTTCTTTATGGTGTACCCTTTTTGCTTAGGTCATATAACAGTTGGCTGGGAGTTATTTGTTCTTTCAAGGCCTTTGTGATTTCTGTGCTGGGCCAGCAGTTACTTTAACGGATCGCCATTCCTCTTTTGGTCAGATGTTGCTCTTTGTTGGGACCCGCAGGAATCACAGTAGGTGGGTATTGATTCTCCTTCCTGGCAGCAGTTACATGGTTCTTTCTGAATGGGGTCTCTGTGCCATCCCATCTTTTATGTTTGAACTTATGCTGGGCACTCCTTCCTGCTGGGGCTTGCCAATATCATCTTTAGGCGTTTTAAAATCATTTCTGGGCGTGAGGGAGCTGGATGTGGGGTGAGTTGGCCTGTGACCTTACATCTATCTTTTTGGCATGCGATTCATTGTGAAGTCTGAATCATGGTCTTTATCATAGGCATAACTAGTGACAAATTCAATTGATTTTCTTTAACCTGTAAACTCAGTGGGGGGCCCATGTGACAGGCAACAAATAATAAGACTTTTTTTTTTTTTTCTGCTGTGCTGTTAAGTGCTGAGTGGCGGTTTACCTCATGACTGAATGATTGAAAAGAAGTGGTGGGAGTTATTAAGCTGCAGCCTGCTCGGTGGTTACTATTTTATTTGCTGCAGTTATTGGCATATCTCTCATTACTCCTATATCCTGATCATGGGTTATTCCTTAATGATGGTGGCAGTTTATTTTTCTGTGCTGGGTGGCAGTTTGTTTTTGTGTGCTGGGCAGCAGTTTGTCTATTCCAGGCAGGATCTTTAAAATATTAATGCCTATATGTGAAGGAAGTAGTGAAGAGTGTAACAGAGCAGGGATGACATATTTTCCTGACATATTTTCTTCCTTAGCTGAGAACTGAAGATAAGAGAATACATGGGTAAGTTGTGGAAGAAGGGTACATATGTATCTACTTTGAAAGGCTGTTGTAAATCTTGTTGTTGTGTGTAAGAGTAAGAGGTGTTAGGTTAAGAAGATTGTAAGTCCCTGTTGCTGATCTAAATTTTGAATGATACAGAAATTGTTTGCTGTTGTTGTTGCCATAGTATGTGTTTGAAATGCCTGCAAGTTCTTGCCATGTCTAATTAGACCAGTGACAGAGTGTGGCTGCTAGGATTAGCTGCCTTTCACTGGGTGCCTAATCCTGGATTGCATCATTTGGTGAGTGGGTTATGGCCTAGTTATGAAGAGTTGTGACAATATAAAAGTGTGCTCGCAGCCACACACTGGGTGCCTGATCCTGGGCTGCATCATTTGGTGAGTTGCTTATGGCTTAGTTATTGAGGATTGTGACAATGTAAAAGCTTCTACTATGTTTAGCATGTTGACTCATCATGGAGGGTGTTGGAATTCTGGTCCTAGATTTGGGTGCTACTTTTGGGTCATGTTACTGGGCTATGGTTTGTGGTTTAACACTTATGGTTTTATGTATTGGATCTATTTATTGGATGCTAGAGATGGAGGTTCCATAGTTAGTTTTGCAAGTATCATTATGCTGATTACTCCAGATATGAAGTTGGTAATTACTCCAGTAAGGACATTTACTTGGATATTTTATTGTAACCTTTATTGCTGAGTAGTACAATTGGTTCATACCTTGGAGTGTGGGGTTTTTCTCTGGATAGGGTTTTCCCTATGTACATCATTGTGTTATGGTGAATGCATTTGTGTTAAATTTCTCTCTTGTAACTGTAAGATCAAATTTATTCTGCACATTTATCTCCTCATAGATTAGTTTATGAAGCATTTCCACACCTTTTCTTCCTTTCACTGTCATTATATTTGTTTGGCTGTGTATTTGAAGATGGGAAGTCATTGACATGGTCATATTTGTATTCATCACGGACAAAAGGATTCTCCAATAAATCTGTTGTATTTTGTCTAAAATAATTGTTGCCGGAAAAATATAGTGAATCCATATATAGTGGAAAGTGCTTCATAGCATTTGGCATTGAGATTGTCTTTTGACTAGGTGCTAGGATAGGCCTCCTTAAAGACCTATCATTTACACCTTAACAGTCATAAATGTTTTAGTAGTGGGGAAACCTAAGAGAAGTCCAAGACTGTCTTCTGAGGCTTGGTTGGCTCTGCAAATGGAGTGTACAACCTGTACATCTTAGTTGCATGTTTTTCTGTGGCATAAATTGCACAGGCTCTGATGTACATTCTAAAAAGAGCTCTGAGATCTGTCTGGTACAAATATTATTTTAAAATTGTGCATGTCTAACTATTCTACTGAAATGTACTTCTTGGAACTTGCAGTGCTCTAAACTGCTGGTATGTAAAACTAAGGTAGTACACAGTAGATTGTTCTCTGAGTAGAAATTAGGAACTGACCAACTTTGAGGCTCCTAGCAAAATATAGATTTGCGGCTTATAACTCTCAACCAAATGGAGTTCTATGTCAAGATGAATTAAGGACAATGAGTGGTGCTGTGATTGAGGGATGACTTAAAAATGATCGAAAGTTGGTCTGGCATTTCATTGTTTGTGGATGATATTTACGTGGAACTGTTGTGGGTATGGTTATAATTTACGATTACACTCAATCTGCAATTTGTTGTCTGAAGATTTTTTGGAGGTTTATGATATTGTTTACTAGATTCTAATGCTTAATAACTGAGCTGCTGTATAGCTACTTGGCTTATTTAGGTCATCTTTGGACTACGTTAGTGAATGTTTTAGTATGATATGTGTGTGAATGTTGGGTGACATTTGCTTGTTGTGCATAGTCTTGAACTCTGAAGCATTATTCTCTATCTCAGAGGACTGCTGCAAATCTGATAGAGCAAGTCCTGCACAGTTGAGCCCATTAGCTCTTGGATTGTCTTATGTTGTATATGTGTCCAAAGGTTACCTTTAAGCCACCTTCCATTGCCTGGTTCAAATGCAATGCAATGTAAGATAAACCAATTTTGAACTATAGAGTTTACTTTCTGAGTCATGAGGCAAGGCAGCAGCTGTGAGTCTGCGGTCTTGACTAGTTGAGTTGCCAATGGAATTTTCAATTCCAACCAAACTTATGAATCCAGTCCATTAGATTTGATAACTGATAGACTAAAATGCAATTTAAATATAAAAAAGAAAAATAGATTATTAGACTCCAGTGATCTTTTCTTCACTCATTTTATCACCCATTTTTCACTCACTCAAAACCTGTTTTTTCTTATTGTTGTGTGAAGGAACTAGAGGAAGGACCCTATTGTTGTGTGAGGTCTAATAACTGCCATGTTCTTGTGCAGCAAGGGGCCTCTGTTCTTAAACATTTACCCATTAATTGTAAAGTTAAGGACTAGTAGTTGTTATTAGGAATTTACCTAATAAATTCACAAAAAGTATCCCTTTTCACAGGTCACATCAAAGAAACAACCAATCATGCAGTGATACATAAGGTGCATGGTAATACATGATTTGATGCACATGTTTTTAGGCTAACCTTTTTTTGGTAATTTTGGAAAACTCAAGGAAGACACAGCTGATGTGGCTACATTATTTATGACCCCTACCCCAAACAATATCTTTAAGCTCTTAAGTTGCCAATGGAGTTGCAGTGAATATTTTGTGGAAATTTGACTTATTGTTTAAGATATTGAGGGGTGCAAAGTGCCTACACAGCAATTGGGTCCTCTCTAATATTATATTTGACATGATATGGAATGGGATGTTAAAATATTTGTTTTCTAAAATTTGCTCTCTTTTTTTCATCAAGTCTTAGTCAAGAAATGGCTTGTCAAGTAGTTGTTGAGTCTGAGTTCAATTATCATGGTAAGAACATATGACATAAGCTGGCTAGGCCCAAAATGCTGGGTAGGTTTGTCAGGGCCCTAAGCTTTGGCCATTCTTAAACGGCCCAAATCTTCGTTGGATGAACATGGACCCTAATTAACAAGTTGAGCTCACACACAACCAAATAAATGTATGATTAGATTAATTTCTTGGTTTGTTCAAACAACAGATCATTTATGAACTGCTTGTCGTAATGACAAATGAATGAGAAATATACTTGCTCTTCTTAGATTTTTTTTAATGCAAAAATACTAAGTTGCCGGTTCGGGTTTGGGTTCGGAGGTTCGGTTCGCCGGTTTGGCTATTTTGGGGGGGGGGGGGGTCGGTTCATTTTGGGTTCGTCAGTACAAAAGATATATATATATATATATGCAGCCTAGAAGCATGAATTAGGATTAGAATATCACATTACATCATATAATTTATAAACAACAAAACCACCATAAACTTGAATATCATTTAAAACATGCATGATAAATATTCATCGTTCAAACTTCAAGTTCAATATTACAACACTTTTAAAGTTTTAATCATCATATGGATTCTCTAAATCATCAATATCAATGTCAACATTGACATTAGATGAAGTAGGAAGACTAGATGAATCACAAGTAGCACTATCACTATCACTAGTACTGTGCCCATGCTGCTGTTGGGTATCGGACTCCTCATATGCAATATGGTGGGAAATGGAAGCATCCAAGTCAGTATCCTTTGGCTCTATATCCCACAACTTTGTCTCCCATTCCTTGTAGTCATGTTGTTTGTGTGAAAGGAGACGCAAGTTGGAATGCACATATATTAAGTCCCCCGCTCTTTTTGAGAGCAATTTATTGTGTTTTACTGAGTGGATGAAAAAATATGTGCTCCAATTCCTCTCAAATGCATATGAACTAGCAACCCATGAAGAAAAAGTAAACAATTAAAAAATTATAAATTATAAATGAAATTATGAAACTTTTAAAACTAAAATATGAAAATTTATTAAACTTGTGATAAAACTTTGATTGCAAGGGGTTGCAAATGTTGGAAGTATTGTCCATGGAAGTACCACCAACTATGAGCATCCTTTAACAACCTATCACGAAGAGCATCAACACCTAGACCATTTGAGTGCACAAAATCAATGAACTCATTCGTGACTACACTTCGCAAATCGGGATCAAGGAAGAGTCTCATGAATGCTGCCTTGTACCCTTCAGCCACTTAAAAATCTCTATATGGAGGAAGCCTTCCTGGCACTGAAAGAATCTGACTATTGTAGTATTTTGGAGTCAATGCAATGGCAAGGTGTAATGGAGTTGTCATATTGTTCCACCTTTCTTCAACAATTGTTTGCACTTGTTTGAAGAAAGTCTCTTTAGGGTCTTGCTCTATCGCATTTATGGTGCACTTGATCTTCTCAAGCATTGAGTCTATACCATCATATATCTCTCCAATGCATGGCTTGTCCATGTCAGTATAGCAAATCATACTCAAAATGGGCTCGACGAAGCTAAGGAGATACTCCACACGATCCCACGATGAGTCATCTAATGTCATGTTCTTAATTTTGTTGCTCTTTCAGTGCTGCTTTGCCTCCATACCGACCAATTGTTGCTAATCACCATGCTAGAAAGTGCCTCTCTAACTTTCACAAGTCGTCTCAATACGATTGTGTTAGAGGCAAAGCAGGTCTATGCAACCTATTGCAAATTAAAAAAAATAATTAAAATTTAAAAATAAACTTTAAAGAAGAATTTAAATTAGAACACACAATCAAATTATGAAAACCAGAAAATGTGAATATTACTTCACTTACCTTCAATAGCTCCAATTTTGAAAATGATCTAAAGATCCTTTGAGACAAGTGGTGGTTGGTGACAAACATCTGAATGTCCTTAGCCTCAACATACAATTCTTTGATCCATGCAATTTTATTCCCAATCTTTTGCAGCATAAGATTGAGTGAATGGACCGCACAAGGTGTCCAAAAGATACATGAATATCTTTCCTCAACCAACAATCCTGCAGCTCTACAATTCTTGGCGTTGTCGATTACAACTTGAACAACATTGCGGGGTCCCACTTGTTCAATGGCTGCAATGAGAATATTAGCAATAAATTGTCCATCTTTTACTTGCCCCTTACAATCCACGGCTTTCAAAAACATTGTCCCTTTAGGGGAGACCGCTATGACATTGATCAAAGGCAGATTTTTGAGTCCTTCCAACCATCCGAAACAATGGACACACTTGTCTCAACCCATGAATCTCTTATGGGCTTCAATGAATCTTCAACCAACGAAACCTCTTTTTCCAATAAGGTGCCACATCTTCTCATAACCCGGGCCCTTGTACCCTTTTGAAGCTTCATTAACCGTTCTCAACATCTCTTTCCAATATGGAGAATGAACAACATTAAAAGCTATTCCATTGGCATATATGCATCTTGCTACATTTTGGTCGGCAATGGTTCTACTCTCATTTTGAAATGCAAGTTCCAAAGGCCCCTTTGTTCTCTTGTTTGCAATAGGTCGTGCTCTTTGAGCTTGAGAATTTGAGTGGCTATAAATGCTTCTACCACAATATTGGGATTAGATGGGGGCTGCATTACCTTTGATTTTTTTTTTTAATAAAGGGTGATTTCCTTTTTAGGCTTCTCGTTCATCTGTTGCTTCTTGCTCCATAATGTATTTTGTAATTGTCTTAGGTGGAATAGGTACATTGTCTTTTCTAGGGCAAAGCTTGATGCCTTTTCCAGTTATGCCACACAAATGTGCTTTCACCCTAAAATATTAACTAGAATATTGAACATCACATCCATTGCATTTCCAAACATAACTACCACCACCTGGAACCGGTCTTATCATTTCAACATACTTCCATAGAGGAGAATTTGGATCTATTTTGAACTTTGGTTTAGTTGTAGAGTTGGAGGTAGAACCAATTGACATTGTGATTCTTATGGCAATTTGTTTTGCAAACAACACATTCAAAATTTGAAATTTTAAAACAAAAATAAAAAACTTGAAAACAAAACATTGATTTATAAAACCTAGCTCTTTTTGAATCTTGCATACATTCATAGAAGAATGAAAAAACATAGATAAATCATAAAATGAAACAAAACAAAGTTTCAGGTTTGTAAAACGAAAAAATGAATGAAAAAACTCAATAATGAGAAAAACTTACCTCTTAGCAAAAATATCCTTCAACAACCTTTGTGGCAGCCAATGAACACTTGCAAATATGTAGGAATGGCAATGCAATTGTTTGTAGAAGCTTCAATGATCAATCTTCAACTCCTTTTGTCAATCCAACAAGCAAAAATGAAAACTCAGCCTCTTGGAATGAAAATGCTTGTTTGCAAAACAAATGAATAAGAATGAGGTGGTTTAGGTGTTTAAAGTGAATTAGAGGTCACTTTTAGGGTTTCCTTGGGTGTGGGTCAAAGTCAAACTGCATAAAACAGTGGGTCAAAGTCAAACTACATAAAACATTAAAAAAATGCTAAAAATAACACTTTATGGTCGCCTAGCCATGTGGGTTCACCTTGGATTTGCTCGGGTTCACAAAATATTAATTAGAATATTGAACATCACATCCATTGCATTTCCAAACATAACTACCACCACCTGGAACCGGTCTTATCATTTCAACATACTTCCATAGAGGAGAATTTGGATCTATTTTGAACTTTGGTTTAGTTGTAGAGTTGGAGGTAGAACCAATTGACATTGTGATTCTTATGGCAATTTGTTTTGCAAACAACACATTCAAAATTTGAAATTTCAAAACAAAAATAAAAAACTTGAAAACAAAACATTGATTTATAAAACCTAGCTCTTTTTGAATCTTGCATACATTCATAAAAGAATGAAAAAACATAGATAAATCATAAAATGAAACAAAACAAAGTTTCAGGTTTGTAAACAAAAAAATGGATGAAAAAACTCAAAAATGAGAAAAACTTACCTCTTAGCAAAAATATCCTTCAACAACCTTTGTGGCAGTCAATGAACACTTGCAAATCTGTAGGAATGGCAATGCAATCGTTTGTAGAAGCTTCAATGATCAATCTTCAACTCCTTTTGTCAATCCAACAAGCAAAAATGAAAACTCAGCCTCTTGGAATGAAAATGCTTGTTTGCAAAACAAATGAATAAAAATGAGGTAGTTTAGGTGTTTAAAGTGATTTAGAGGTCACTTTTAGGGTTTCCTTGGGCGTGGGTCAAAGTCAAACTGCATAAAACATTAAAAAAATGCTAAAAAAAAACACTTTATGGTCGCCTAGCCACGCGGGTTCGCCTTGGATTTGCTCGGCTTCGCTTTGGGTGCTGCCTGGGTTTGCTTGGGTTCTGCATGGGTGAATCCGACCGAGAAATGCTGAATCCTGGCTGAACCCACAAGTGAATTGAACTAGGATCCGGATCCGATGCGAATCCGAACCCGTACCCTGCTTTCTAGAGGCGAATCCAGTATCTTAGCAAAAATATATGCAATCAAACCACTAAACCTGCAGACACCTGAAAAGCCTCTTTTACCCAATGAACAATTAATTTCTAAGATATATAAGATGTCACTGAAATGATGTATGATGAGTTTTAAAAGCTTTCTTGACCTTAAATAACAAAATCCAGAAAATCAAGAGTCTCAAATATAACAAAACCAGCAAATTAACTTTATAATGCAATAGTAAAATGATGTTTTCAATGAGCTAGGCCAAGTACAAGAATGCCAAGAAAATCTCAATGCTCTTTCATATCTAGAATCTGATTCATCATGGTTATCAGCAGCAATATCTGTTTATCTTTCATTTGTTCCTATGATATGTGCATGGAATTTTGCTCAACAAGAATGACAAAATCAAAGTTTAAGATTACTAAGAGCTGAACCAGTTCTTCTATGTACAAAAGGCAATAAGATATGTGTTTACAATATTCCTTTGTGATGTGAGCAAGAAAACTATTGATATGTATGCAAGGAATTGATCCTAGCAGCAATTTGGGTCATCCAGGTGGCATTCTGGACAGAAACTCTGAATTTTTTTGAAACTGAAAATTTCATTAATTTCTACATTTCTTTATTTTATATTTTGGAGTTCTTCAGAGCAGAATTTTCTGTAGTTCAACACTGGAAATGATAATTGTTAATATTTGTTAATTGGAGGCCTCTCTTACTACTATTTGTTAATTGTTCTTTGTTACTGATGTCTATTACTGGTGGTTTGTTTGTGTTCATCTTTAGATCTTTTCTTAAGTTGAGGGGACGCACCACCTAATGGATCATGAGTGGAACACAAGTTTGTGCATTTCTTATAGCATGAAGTCTGTTTAAATGATGTAGGAGCGATGTTGATAAATATCAAATTGATAATTAACATCTGACAGCTAAACATATTTCTAAAATATTTGCCATTTCTAATAATGTAATTATGTAGTTATGCTTTATTAGTTTTGTAATCCAGTTTCTTGACTGACCTATGTTTTTATATATTCCCCAATATAAAAAAATAATGTAATTATATTTTTCATTATAATCAATTGTCCCTTAGCCAGATTAAGTTATCGTTTCAATAGATCTCATGTATATGAATCACACAGTTTATAATTTGGTTTCTTATATGTGCAGACGGTGTCCAGAAATACATGTTGGTCATATAGGGCATCGCATTGGAACGTGTCGAAGCTATGGGAGGGGAGCCAAAAATGTGGAGCATGAGTGGATGGAAGGCAGCATCAATGATATTCTTATTCCCGTGGAATCGTTTCACTTACGTAGTAGGTTTCAAAATATAATAGAGCATGATGAGATGTTAGAGTATGATAGAATTCCTGCTATTATAGAGCTCTGTATCCAAGCAGGAGCAGAGATCCCTGAATATCTGGCAAATAAAACAGATAATTCTTTTTCTGAAAATGCATTAACATATAATTTTTCAGATAAAACATGTGATAAAGTAAGAGAGATGTCAGTGAAGGAAGAGTCATCACAATTTTCCTCTCCTTTGCTAGAAGAGCTTTGTGATTTAGCACGAAGAACACTGTATGCTTGGGAAACAATGAGGTTAGGTGCCCAAAGGCTCATGCATGTCTATCCTGTCAAAGTTTGCCAATTTTGTCCTGAGGTTCATGTTGGTCCTATTGGACACAAAGTCCAGCGTTGTAGTTTATATAAAAAAGTTTTGAAAGAACATAAATGGAAGCATGCTAATCTGGATGACTTGATTCCTCCAAGGAATGTATGGCATTCACGCCAGCAGGATGTGCCTCCCCTATTGCATAAGGGGAGAGGTTATTATGGCCATGCACCTGCTGTTGTGGAATTGTGTGTACAAGCAGGGTCAGGAATTCCAAAAAAATATCTCTGCATGATGAAGATATATGGTTTGAGACCGCCTTCTAATTATCTCTCTTTCCTCTGGTTTGTTTTTCTTCTGTGAGCCTATCTTGCTGTTTGAATCTGCAAATACATATTCATTCCATCTAACATATTTAGATTTACATTATTCATGTGCATAGTTTGGTATAAGAATTATATCATAATTCTTTTATTATTTTTTATTCAATCCGCTTCAAGATAAGCAACATGATACAAGAATGGTATATGCCTGATATGTGCTATTTAAAAAATAAGTAAAGAAATAACTGGATATGTGTTGAAGTTAAAAGTTCAACCCCCACTCTGATAAGAGGCAGAAAATGAAGGTTCTTTGGCTGAGATGTGGAGCATCCGCTAGTGTTGATTGGAGGTCCCAGGTCTGATGGTATCAGAGTTAGGAATTGACCCTAGGTCTGTCCTCAACTTTTGAAAGGTCAGTGGTTCAATGGTTAGTGCCCAGAAGTGTTGGGAGGTAGCTGATCTATGTTCGACAGCAAATTAATCCATTTAGCATGGATAAGGTTAGTGTTTGCCCGTATTTGTGAGAGGTTTCTTATTCTATGTTTTGTGGCAATAGTTCTATAAATGAAAGCTCTGGTAACCATGGAACGTAGGCCAATAATAAAAGCATGCTTGTTCTTTGTTTTGCTGCTATAATTCTATAATTAGAAGCTTTGGTACTGATGGTTCAAAAATCTGCATATCATTGAATTCTAAAGGTGTGCCACATCTTATGCTTAGATTCAAAGAGAGATTTGGTCTATGAATGGGAGAGTAATCTCACATTTCTCTCCCTTGCACTTGAGGTTCTGCAAAACCTAGGTTGGTCTACGAATGGGAGAGTAATCTCACATTTCTCTCCCTTGCACTTCAGGTTCTGCAAAACCTAGGTGGGTTTCCCTACATGGTGCTAAACATGGATGTGAAATAATTTTTTATTGCAACACTTAGCAGATAAATGACTTCATACAAATGGATAAGGTACAAATGGATAAGGAGATTCTGAATACAAACTTGGCTGTCTCATTCCTTATCTTTTTTAAACCTGGGAATGAAGTATGAAAAATAATTAAGAATAAATATCACAGAAAATAACTCTTGATTTTAAAATTTGAAAAATGTTTCTGAGATTGAGGGAAAGTCATTCAAAATGGACTGGTGCCTATCTAGGATTACATAGTCAACTTCCATATACATATCAATACATTCTAAACATACTTTGATGATCATTCAATCATTAATTCCTTATATTAGTGAGATCAATTGATGGTTAACAATATAACTCCACTTAATCCATTTTGCAACAATATTTTCATTATTTTCAGTGAAAAAAATTACATTGCTCTTTCAACAAAACTAACCATGAAAACAATCTAGATGCAGCAAATGTGCATAGAAAGCTTTACAACCCTTGATTGTATTATTGAAAGAAACATCTCATTACAGATTGGAGGCAGTACACATTGAGCATGCAAAAGTATGTATTCATGTCTGGTGCAATCAAAATATACAATGCATTTGCAAGCACATTATGTATTCATATATGGTGCAATCAAAATATACAATTCATTTACAGAAAGATTTGCAAGTACAAGCCTTTATTTCCCTATATAGATCTTAATACTAATTGCCTGCCTCTTACGACTTTTCCAAAATCTAGAATCCTTATAAGTGAAACAACAAAGACATTATAAAGAAGGGAGAAAAATTCATATTCAATAGCCACTTGATACTTGGCATAATGGGAATCCTCAGATTTGCAATTGACTAGCATCTAAATATGCCTTGGCATTTTCTTATTTCTTGTCTTTGCCTCTTGTCAATAATATAAATTTGGTTTTCCTTAATCAGTTTGTATTCCTGTGCATAATTTTTACCTGCTTGTAAAAACCCACTTACTAGCTCCACTTTCACTTAATATTGAAAAATAATACCGAGTAAAAACCCATCACTGGCAGTAAAATCATACCTTTAACTTGATATTTAACCCTAAAAAATACCTTGTGCTATCTTTAGTTATTTCAAGCATTTTGTGAAACATTTATCCATACAACCATTCTTTGAACATATGCCCATCAAGAAAACACACGAGGATTCCAATAAGTTACAGTCAAATAGTCTACAATGTGCATTATGCCTTGACATAGGTGAAAGATTCTTGGTTGCACAAGTTATGGAAGACCACTGTTGGCATTGTTGAACACCTTGCTAATCATATTTGTCCATGTGACATTTCAACAGCTGCAACAAGGAGGTTATTCTACTTGGGGGGGGGGGGCGAGGAGTGAATTAGTAGATCTAATCAATTCAAAACTTTTTAACTTCAACTCAAAATATCAAATCATGCTACTTGAATCTTCACTACTACTAATCAAGCATTGAGCACACATTCATACAAATGAACACCAAATATATGTGGAAACCCAAGATGGGAAAAACCATGGTGAGAATACTTGCTTGGATCTATTGTCCAAATCCAACCTCACAAAGCAAAACTATACAAGTGAATTTTACAGTATGAATTAGGCACCAACCTACTGGAGACATTAATCCCTAATGAATCAGTACAATAGATAGAACACTAATCCTATAGGTAAAGCCTACGAATCTTCAATTGTAGCCGAAAACATCTCACACTTTTGAACTGGCCACATACTCTCTTCCACATTTTGAAATGCAACTCACATTGAATAACTCTAGCTTCACAATTGTATCCTTGTATATTCACGTTCCGCACTTTGTCAAGTTCACATTGTGCATCCATCTAATTGATGAATATATACATGGCATTGCATTAACACTTCTTTATGTCAACTAGGGGTTCACAAATAACTAGGATGACATAAGGCGAACCTCAATTCAAATTACATGAAATATGTAACAGTTCAGTCCAAAACCAAATTTTGTTGCTGCCAAAATAACATGATGCCATGTGCTACCACAAGAATCTTAACTAGGTCCTATCTTGACTCCACACACAAGATTTGAATTCTGCATGCTACTAGCTGTTACCACATAGGTCTTGAACATCAACTGGTTGACAGATAGGCACAAAGAACCTTCTGTCACTACAATCTTTTTGAATGCTGAACATATCCTCCAAAAACTCAGGAATAAGATATAAAATGTGTAGACACTCTCCTCAAACTGTAGAGCAAAACTCCATTTCTAAAAGAAATGTTGACCATAATTGTATTACCAGAAAAATCTCTCTGCCCTGAGAACTGAGCCAAATCATTTTGGTACAAACTTCCGATTTACCTCCATCATAGTGAATAAAGTAAGAGTTGGTATAGAATACCATACACCACACAAGATTTGGCTGAAGATTATAGCCACCCAAGATCGAGGAACTTTGTGAAAGCACAAGATAGATCAACTATGAAATAATAATTTTATTCTATCAAATGATGCAATCAATATGACAATGTTCTATCAATGATATCGATCAATATCTTAATATACACATGAGACCATTTGGTTATACAACCAAGGGTATACATGATTAAACATGACTATGACAAGTGTCTTAATCCTATGTCATGTGACAACTTATCATAACTACCTATGACACATGTTAAAAGTCAAATGATAAGATATTTAATGACAACTAACACTTTCTAGAAAGATTCCCTCCTAGGACCTAAGCAAACTTAACATGTAAATAGAACTTACTAATGACTAGTTAGGTAAAACATCTATTTACACCAACACCCCTTTTAAGTGCAACTTAGGGAGTAGCCAATTATTATGTGAATGACACAAGGATGGGTCTCGGCTATGAGGCCTTGTTAGGTACCCATGTACAAATGTAAATGCAATCTCTCACAAACGGAAAAAAGGAGAAAACCTAGCGGGACAAAACTCCTCTCAAAAAGAGATGACAATAAGATGCTCTCAATGAAAAATGAGGAGAAAAATCCATGTGAAGAAAAAATCCCTCCCATAAGAGAGAAGAAGAAGAGAGGCCATGTAATCCCTCCTCAATGTTGAGTCTCCTACAATGATGGTAGAAGCTCAAAATTGAATGCTAAAGATGACCCAAAAGCATCAAACATTACTCCCTTTAGGAAGAAACAAGACCAAGATGGCATGCAAAATGTCTTCCCATTCCTGAAAGGAAGATGTAGGAAGAATAATGATGTGTGATGTCTCAGAAGAACGCTCAAGTGTTTCCACGTCGATGCCGAAAGCTGTCACCCTCCAAATAGGCATTCTAGGCCACACCGTAGAAGACAATCCAAAATCTCCTAGAAACGATTGTAGAACACAATCAAAAGACAAATATACCTCCTTTTAAGACAAAGAAGTCTCCTCCAAATGTTGTTCGAAAGAATCCACCTTTCACATTGAACTACAAAGAATGATCATGTAGAGAATGAACAAGAGGGTCAAAGTGTTCCCTCACAACAACTAAAGAATGATCATTTCCATCAAAGAGAAGATGAATGCCATCAATGATGTCTCCAAAATTTGAAATGTGGGACTCACAAAACAAACTAGTAATGTTTTTCAAGTACTCGTCCTAAGTAGCCATCTCTAGAAGAGGATATGCGTCTTGCTGCACTAAATCAAAAGGAACCAAAATTGTGGCAACATAAGTATCCTTAGGTACAACAGTAGATGAAGGAGATGAGATATGAGTGCATGTCATTCAACTACACCTATCATCCCTCATTGTGTCCTCAAAACATGATGAAATAAGAACATTAGATGATTCTACCAATGGATTACAAGAGTCCTCAGCCTCAAGATGCTGTCTCATAGATGAAGAAGATGAACCCTCTAAATTCGGATTAGGAGCCATAGAAACTAAAGTCGCAATATTAGTCTCAATAGGAGGAGAGGGAGATGGCTCCGTGTCATCAAAACAACAATACCTTTCCCAATGAGCAAGCTCAACAACTATGTTATCATCAATAGGTCAAAACTTAGCAAGTGGAACAAGACAATCCACAATAGGATCCTTTGGGAATGGAGGTTCATTCGAGTCTCTATAGATCTCCCAAAGTC
Organism: Sequoiadendron giganteum; assembly: GCA_007115665.2. Classification (NCBI taxonomy): domain Eukaryota; kingdom Viridiplantae; phylum Streptophyta; class Pinopsida; order Cupressales; family Cupressaceae; genus Sequoiadendron; species Sequoiadendron giganteum. The sequence continues at coordinate 623,409,846 of CM021105.1, read as the reverse complement.
TGGTCATAAGGTCATGAGGGATCTCAATACCATCAGTGGCTAATCGTGTGTTAATATCACAACTACAACCAATCACTCCCAGGATATGTTCTATTTTTATGTCACACACAACTCTCTTCCATCTAGATGAAGGTTTAGGAACTAGTCCATAGAGATATGGAAAAGTATTAAGCCACCTATAATGTGTTAGGATTCCATCTTTCCAAGACTTAAAGTTCCATTGATTTAACCTTATCACAACATGATGTGTTTCGATGCCCATATCAATCTCCTTAATTTTATTCACACAATAGACCAATCAAGATACATAAGCCAACAAGAGAAAAAGATTACCCACCAAAATTACTCAATCATGAAACTCCTCAAGAAATATATGATTTGTGGCACTTTATGCTTAGTGTGATTACATGCGTCACTTGCTAAAAACAACGAAGTGGACTTAATATTAGTGCACAAATGCCAAATTTGGCCACAAGCTTAAGGTGAATTTTTGACAAAGAATGAGATCAATCTAATTACACCACTAGAAAGTACATGAAAAAATATGCACTTAAAAAAATCACCCAAAAATATTACCATAGGAGCAAGAATGGAGCCTTAGAAGTTTTAAAAATGAGAACGACTCAACAACACTTGCGAGAATCTATAATTTATGAAAAAACCAAGCACCAAAATCAAAAACCAATTGCACCACTACAAAGAGAGCAAAATTCTATCCCAAATAAAAAAAATTCTCGAGAAAAGGCCTTCAGATGATTGAGTTATGGCCTTTCGAAGTCGAATTGTAAAATAAAAAACTCCAATGTAGAGGGAGGCCAAAATTCAAATGGAATGCTGACCTCACATTAACATCATCAAAACATGAGGTTAAATTTGACGGTCAGTCGACTGTTAAACAAAATATTCTCCTTAGGCAATGGAATATGCTTCGGCGACGAAGTAAAGGAATATTCTTAGAATCTCTAGTTGGTTGGAAAAAATATTGCTGAAAGTCAAAAAAGGGCAAAATATACTAGTTGATCCTAGAATGTTTGAAATGTTCACCGGTTTTGATTTACCCAACCATCTGTGGGGTTCACGGTGGGTGGTGGGTTGCGTTGTCATGTGGGTTGTGTAGGTAGCACCACATGGACGGTTTTGGTTGTGGTGGTACCTACCTCTATGTAAGTACTACAACTTGTAGTACCTGCATATGCAGGTTATTTGATTTTTTTTGAATTTTAATTTATTTCTTGTGAGAAATAAATACTGAAAAACACATTTTTAAAATTTTCAAAATATTTTTACAAAGGTTGATTGAAAAATGTGACTGTACCACACTAATGGTGACTATACAGTCGTACAGACGGTCGAATAGGGGATAATTTTTCTTTGATGACCTTGAGAAAAAGTGTCTGATTTTGACGAATTGACAATTGATCTTGGTTTTTTGGACCTTCTAGACGCGATGTCAAGGTTAGATTTGACCCAAAGTGTTAGAAAATTGTAACCATCTTCTAGATTTACCAACCACTCTTTAGCTTCAAATCTTCATAGATCTAGCCTCATGTTCGATTGGACGAAACAAAAGACAAAAATAACTTTCTCAAACCCTTTGATTTCAAGGGTGAGCTCAGATTTGCACAAACAAGCTTTGATTTGAACCTGCAATACAAAGCCACAAAAAAAAAACACCCAAATCTAGTATTTCTCAAGCTTTTCTGATTTTCCAGGTCATCATTCAATGCAAGAAAAGAGCATACTCAAAATTTCAAGATCCACCAAGATTTACAACCTAGATCTCTCAATAAATACTAACAAGAAGCAATCCCACAAGCTCTGATACCATGCAAGAGTAGGCATATAATACCATACACCACACAAGATTTCGTTGAATATTATAGCCACCCAAGATATAGGGACTTTGTGAAAGCACACAAATTTAGCTATGAAAGAATAATTCTATTCTATCAAAGGATGCAATCAATATGACAATTTTCTAATGATATCAATCAATATCTCAATATACACATGAGACCACCTGGTTATATAGCTAAGGTGAGACATAAGATTACACAAGATTATGACAAGTGTCCTAATCCTATGTCATGTTACAAATTATCATAACTACCTAGGACACGTGTTAAAATTAAAAAATAAATCTAATGACAACTAACACTTTCTAGAAAGATTCCCTCCAAGGACCTAAGTAAACATAACATGTAAATAGGACCTTCTAATGACTAGTTAGGTAAAACACCTATTTGCACCAACAAATAGATGAATGCATGATATTGCAAACATACAATAGTCGCACAAAATTTCAAAAAACAGACACTTCTCAATAACTAATAGTGATTTGATAGTAGAATTACCAACACCGAAGGTATGCAACCACACCGATCTTCTGACATACAACATAATTCTTGAAATATAAATAGTAACATATACTTCTGTAAATCTTTGCAACTCAAAATTATATGACATGGGGATATAGTGATAATTCATGTACTGCATAGCCTTACACCATTGACACAATGAACTCCTTTGACATCAATGACAACCTTTGGTCAACAATATCCCCCTTTGTCATTGATGACAAAAAATAAAATGCTAGGCCACACATAAAACTAGCTGATCACACACAAAAAACTTTATCCACCTTAGATTGATTTCTTCCCCTTGGAAGATGTGTGCATGCATTTCTTACTCCTAAATATGCAAAAATAAACAATAATGCAAGGAAAAGAACACAAGACCACCTCAATGATTAGCCTAAGTAAAGCACAAAAGAGAGATAAAAACAATGGAAGTGGTTATACCTTTTGTGCTGGTCTCCTTGGTTGGCCCTTGATGTAGATGAGAATATGTGCTCCTTGATGGCAATGTGAAGGAGAAATGGATGGAAAATGATGCAAATACAAGATGAGAGTGGATATGTGATGAGTAAAACCAAATGAATAGGAGCTCTTGAATGCAAAAAAAATGCTTAATGGCTGCTTGAATGGCTTAAGATCATAAGTTGGCTACTAAAATGCTTGAAGTCCAGATCCCTAGATCCTTTAATGAATGAAAAATGAGGGTATGTATAGAGGAATTTAAATTCTCTAGAGAATTCAACGGTCTGGATTGAGCCATCATGGCCAAGATGGAAGACTGTGGTGAGTTGAGGACTCACAAGCCCTCACTTCTTGACATGTGGCGGGTGAGATGGACAAGGTACAAATGATGTGGAGGAAGGAAAAGTACTTTGCAAGTACTTTGGGGGATGAGAGGATTTCCAAAAAAATGAACCTCTTGTTCCCATAAGAAGGTGAAAGTGACATAAGAGGAATTTTAGTATTCCTCAAAAAATCCCCACGGATAAGAGAGAATTGGTTGGAGAAATAAATGTGAATATTTAATTCACATGATTGAAATGGATAAGGTGGTTGGGAGAATAAATATGAATTTTAAATTCATATGATAAGCACCTTGTGGATAAAACAAGGTTCTTATGGAGGAGGCTGAAAAGTGCTTTGTGGATAAAACAAGGCCCTTATAATGGAAGAATCTTGGCCTTCATGTGACTTGATGTGACCTTTGAATGATCACATGGGGAAGAGGAGATTCCTTGGAGGAATCAAAAGTGTATTTTAAACTCATGGGGAAGAGGGAGATTCTTGGAGGAATAACAAGGAATTTTAAATTCACACGGGGAAGACAAAAAGGAATTAAAAATTCTTTGGGGAATGAGAGAGTTGACCAAAGGGGGCTTGATTAGATTGACTAATCACTGATTAGAAGATAGTTAGTGGCTAACGAAGATTAAGAACTAACTTGCAAAAGTTGGAGGATGTGACACATCCTAATCAGGGATTAGCCATGTGCACATCCCTAATGATGAGATTATGAGATGGATTAGGATTAAGGAAAATGATGTGACATGTGAGGAATTAAATAAATGTCATATTTATTTAATTCATTTGATGAAAAGGAGAGTAAAGGGGGTAAGGTATTCAATCATTAACTAAATACCTTAGGGATTAAAGAGGGATTAAGGGTATTAATTAGATAATAACAATATTACCTAATTAACATGAATAAGAGGATGTTTAGATGAAAAAGGATAAATTTGGACAAATGTAAGTGTCCAAATTTGGATGTCTGTAGAAGATATAGAATTTTGAGTTCACTTTCTCCCCCTTTGACATCAATGGCAAAGCTCAACAATCTCCCCTTTTGCATTTTCGATACCTTGCACAATCCAAAAACCTATTTCCCGAATAAACCATTTCAGTGGTATTTCTCCTCTTTTAAACTCATCCTTCAAGCCACAAGACCACAACTTCAAATGCAAAGAAATCTTTGAACCTCCCTGATTGCAGCAACACATTGATCATTTTGCAAGTTCTAAAAACTCATGGTAATGTATATGTTTTGAAAAAAAGAACATACATACTTCATATTTGCCTTTGACAAAATGATAAATTATAAAGCCAAATCTTAAAATGCAAAGAAATGTGGAGCATTTCTCTAAACTTCTTCAGGACAAATCCCCCTGAGTCCATACTGCACTACTTTTGAAAAAAATTCTGCAAGACCACCAAGCCTTATTACGACAGGGAGACCAAGCTCCCCCTCAACCTGTGCTTCCTCTTGATTCAAGAGGAGGGAGCAATAACTCCTACTTCTATCAAAGAAGCTCAAAAGTCTCTTTAGGAAGAGTTTTTGTAAAAATGTCTGCCTCTTGCTCCTTTATCTCGACATACTCAAACTTCACCTCCTTTTCTACAACTTTCTTTCTTAGAAAATGATACTTGATTGCAATGTGCTTTGTCCTTGAGTGCATTACTGGATTCTTTGAGATATTTATGACACTAGTGTTATAAAAAGTTAGAAATAGGTTCATTAAACTCAATTTTCATCTCCTTTAGGTTCTATTTTATCCATAATACTTGAGTGTAGCATGAGGAAACAACAATGTATTATGCTTCAACTGTAGACAAGGAAACTAAATCTTCTTTCTCACTTAACCAAGACACCAAACTTTTGCCAAGAAAGAAAGCTCCACCACTTGTGCTCTTCTGATCATCGATGCTTCCTTCCTAATCTGCATCTGTGTATGCAAACAAAGTAAAATTTTCACTCTTTGGATACCATAGTCCAAAATCTATTGTAGCCTTTATATATTTAAATATTCTCTTTACTGCTTTGACAAAAGTTTCCTTAGGTGCTGCCTAAAATCTAGCTAACATTCCAATTTCCTGCATTATATCTGGTCTAAATGCTGTCACATACATCAAACTACCAATAATAGATTTGTACAAGGTTTGGTCTGCCAAATAAAATTCATCATCTTTACTCAAATTTCATCTTATAACCATAGGTGTACCCAATGGTTTACAGTCTTCCATCCTAAAATTACTTAGCATCTTCTTTATGTACTTGTTCTAGGAAATGAATATTCCTTTGTCTGATTGTGCAATCTGCAACCCAAGAAAAAAAAATAATTCACATAGCATTGACATTTCAAATCACTCAGCATTACCTTCTGAAACACCTTGCACATGTAATCACTGCTACCATCAAAAATGATATCATCCACTAGACAACAACTATTAGCAGTTGATCACGTTCTATTCTTATGTATAAATTACTATCTACACTTCCTCTCCGGAACCTTTGTTGCTGCAAGTATCCATCCAACCTTAAATACCAAGCTTTGGGAGCTTGCTTGAGTCCATACAAAGCCTTCTTCAATCTACACACATAGTCTAGATTATTAGAACATTGAAACCCTTCTGGTTGTTCAATGTAGACTTCTTATTCTAACTAACTATTCAAAAATCTTGACTTAACATCCATCTGCTATACATTGAAATTCTTGAATGCTGAAAAAGCTAAAAACATCCTTATTGCTTCTAGTATTGCTATTGAAACAAATGTTTCTTCAAAATATACACCTTCAACCTGAGCATATCCTTTACACACAAGTCTAGCCTTGTTTCAAATCATTTCACCTTATTCATTTAGATTGTTTCTAAAAATCCACTTGGTTCCAATCATATTTTTGCCTTTAGGTCCTGGGACCAATTCCCAAGTTTCATTTTTTATGATCTGATTCAATTATTCTTTCATAGCTTCTATCCAACCTTTATCTTTTCTTGCTTCTTTATAAGATTTTGGTTCTATCTTTGATAGTAATGCAACGTGTACTTGCTCATTTTCCTTCTCAAGTCTCTTCCGGGTTTGAACCCCACTATCTTTATCTCCTATAATTTGGTCTTCAAAGTGATTCTTCTAAACATATTTTGTTGAAGTTTTGGTAACAACTTCTGAATCTTCATCACTATTGTAGATTGGTTCTTCATCATCTTCTACTTTCAGATTTCCAGTAGATTGAATTGTTTCATCAACTCCACATTTTCACTTTCTATAATCTTCTTCAACCTTTTATTGTAACATCTATATGCTTTATTTTTCAAAGAATAACAAAAAAATACCTTCATCAGATCTGAAATCAAACTTACCCAATTTTTTTCATCCCTTTTGATGTAACATTTGCTTCCAAAAGGTTTAATGGATTTGAACCATTCTGCTATAGGTGTAGTGTGGGAGTTTCCTTTTCCTACCCAAGTGGCTCTTGGACTCTTATCAATGTCTATGCTCCCAACTAGAGTAATGCTAGAAATTCCTTGTGGTAGGTTCTTTTTGGTTGGGTAAAAAATAATAGCGGCTCTTGTTGGTTGGTGGCTGGGGACTTCAACTCCCCTTTATATACTTCGGAGAAAAGCGGTGACCTAGTGGATTATTCTGATAACATGATTGATCTGACTAATTTCCTGAGTTCTACTAGTCTGATTGACATTGACTTATTGGGCCAAGCTTTAACTTGGACCAATAGGCGTCTTGGGGGAGACTTAATTCAAGTAAGATTAGACAGACTTTGCCCAGGATAGTGTCAGATCACAATCCTCTGCTGCTGATCTCAAATGACCTATCTACTATTGGTCTGTTCTCTTTCCGGTTTGAGATAATGTGGAATTCCCACCCTGACTTCAAGAACAAAATTGTTGAATGGTGGAATGTTCATGTTCGTGGCTCTCCCATGTTCAAGATCTTTTTTGAACTTATCAAATGTATGGTGAAAGGTTGGAACAAAAAAGTCTTTGGAGATGTTTTCCAGAAGAAAAGAGTTATTGGGGAAAATTTGAAAACTATACAAAAGAAAATGGAGGAGGGGGATGTCAGTCTACCTACTAGTGACCAAGAAAAAGAGAGCCGGAGGGAGTGGGAACAAATTCTAAGGAAAGAGGAAATTTTATGGAAACAAAAATCTAGGGTCCAATGGCTGAAAGAAGGTAACAAAAATACCTCTTTTTTCACGTTTCTTCCATCAAACACAAGAAAAATAATCAAATAACTAAATTTCTTAATGAGCAGGGGAGGTGATCAATACACCCACCCAGATCGGTCTCTTGGTTGCTGATTATTTTCAGAGGGATTATTCGGCTCCTGTTGAGGCTTCTAATCTGGCTCTGGACAATCTACTGCTAGACCCTCTCTCGAACATCATTACCCAGAATGATAACCTTGGGATCCTTAGTGCTGTCACTCCTGAGGAGGTCAAGTTGGCTACTTTCAGTATGGTGGTTTACAAAACACCTGGCCTAGATGGTTTTCCACCGAACTTCTTTCAAATCTTTTGGGAGATTGTTGGTGAGGACCTCGTCTTAACTGCTCGTGATTTTTCAAATCTGGTAAGATCCTCAAACAACTAAACCACACCTTCCTAGCCTTAATTCCCAAGATTGCTGACCCCCAGTCTATGACTAATTTTTTCTCCATTAGTATTTGCAATCCTTTTTATAAAATCCTCTCTAAAATTCTGGTGAATCATATCAAACCTCTCCTTGACAAACTTATCAGCCCCACTCAAAAAGGGTTTGTGCCTGGTTGTTATATCCTTAATGCAACCATAACCACCCATGAACTACTGCATTTCATGGACATATACAACTATGCTGCTATGGCCCTTAAATTAGATATATCAAAATCCCATGATAAGGTGATTTGAGACTTTATCCCTAAAGTCTTAGTAAAGTTTGGGTTTGACCAATCTGTGGTCAAAATCATAATGGAATGTGTTACAACAGTTAAGTACTCTGTTTTGGTTAATGGGACTCCTTTTGGGTTCTTTTCTACTGGGAGAGGCATCAAATAGGGTGATCCCCTTTCACTCTATTTGGTTATCATGATTGCAGATGTCTTGAGCAGGCACTTTGCTAATCTGCTGTCAGAAGGGTCTATTAAGGGAATCAAAGCCGCCTCTTCCTTAGATCTGATTGTGACCCAACAATTTGTGGATGATACTTTCCTATTTGGGAAAGGCTCTGTGATTGAAGTCGGGAAAAGGAAAAAAATGGCTTAACAACTATGCTGCTTGTTCTAGTTAGTGCACTACCTATAATAAAAATATGATTTACTTCTTCAACAATGCTCCTAACCTGCAAGCTTGGGTGACTGCTATTCTGGGTTGTATGAGCAGTTCTCTTCCTTGGGTTTACCTTGGTCTACCCCTTACTGTCAAGGAAGTCACTCCCGACTTTTGGAATTCGGTCCTTGAAAGGATCCAAAGGAAACTGGCTGGGTGGAAAGGCTCCATCCTTAGCCATGCTAATAAACTAAAACTTGTATCTACTACTCTTCAGGGTATCCCTGTCTACTTCCTTTCTATATTCAAGATCCCTAGATTTATAGCTGAGAAATTTGAGAAAATTCAAAGGAATTTCCTTTGGTCTGGGGCCGAGGACAAGAAGAAAATTGCTCTGGTTAAATGGGACAAAGTCTGTCAACCTAAAAATAGCGGTGGGCTTGGGATTATGATTGTCTCTTATACCAATAAGGCTTTGATGGCCAAAGTGGGCTGGGACCAACTGAGGAATAAAAAGGATTGGTGTAAGATCATGAATGCTAAATATCTTCAAAATAGACCTTTAGCTGACTATCTCTCAGAGGTTCACCCTTCGGGTTCCTTGGTCTGGAGGAGAATTTGCAGCCTGTAGGGTCTTCTTAGGATTGGGATAAAATGGAAGATTGGTAATGGTAACAAAATCAGATTCTGGGAGGACCCCTAGTTACTTGATACCCCTCTGGAAAATTCTAAATTTAGGAATCTTAAGAGGCTGGCTCAACGGTTCTTTGGTGTCCATATTAGTGATTACCTCCTTGGACCACTTGGTGCTAGGAAGTGGAATGTTTTGGGTCTTTTCTGCCCTTTATCCCCTGATCTGAGCCTCCTTGCCAAATCCCTACAAGAGTTGCTCTCTCTTACTAGACTTCTCTCAACCACTTTGGGGAATGAATTATTCTGGACTCTTGATAAGCAAGGTGATCTTTCAGTCAAATTGGCTTACAATCTACTAACAGACCAGGGTGTTTTCCTTGAACTTTGGGAGAGGGTTTGGAATTGACACATGATCCCGAAAGTTAACTTCTTTTGGTGGATTGCCTGCCATAACATGATTCTTACCCAGGAGAATTTGAGGAAAAGGGGATTCCAGATCCCCAACAAATGTTTTTTATGCAAGTGTAATGCAAAATCTATGGACCACTTGATGTTACACTACAAATTTGCAGTTGATGTGTGGGAGCTAGCTATAGAATGTTTGGGCATTCAATGGACTATGTGTAAGGATATTAAATACTTTATATTGAGCTGGACTGGACCCTTTTTTCACCCCTTACCTTGTGAAATTTGGAACCAAGTTCCCCCCATTATATGTTGGTGCTTATGGAAAGAGAGAAACGACATTATTTTTAGGAACTTGGAGATGAGTTCGAAGGAGGTTTTTGGTATTGGTTCTCGGCTCATTGAGGAAAACATCTCACTCTTCAAAGGGAAAATTCTGGATAAGGGACTGACTGAGAGGGAAATTATTATGGCCAATGCTTGGAATCAAAACTTGGATGCAACCTCCTATGACAACTCCAGATCCCTGGATAGAGGTAACACTATCTGGAAGCCTCCAGATAGTGGTTGGTATAAACTTAATTTTGATGGGGCAGCCAAAGGCAACCCGGGCAGAGCTAGCATAGGAGGTGTTATCAGAGATTGCAAAGGAAATTTTGTGGCTGGTTATTCTGGGGGGATAGGTATCCAATCTTCTATGATTGCGGAAGCTTGTGCGTTGCTAAAGGGCTTACAAGTTGCTATTTCTTTGAGGATTGAGAACCTTCATATTGAAGGTGACTCTAAGTCTATTATTGATGCTGTTAACTTGGGCAGATTACTGGGGTGGAGCACTAAAGACATCCTATTAGACATAAGGCTCTTTGTGTATAAGTTGAAATTTAAGAATACTACCCACATTTATCAGGAGGGAAATCAAGTGGCTGATGCCTTAGCCAACTTTGGAACACATTGGAAATTCTCTAAGCGTTGGCATATTTTGGAGAACTTACCACTAGGTATTCAAGGTCTAATCCTGAAAGAACAAAGCCCTTGCTTAATCAATGATAATAACTAATCATGTGTTTTTATGGGCTTTATGGAGGGTCCACATACTTGTCTTATGGGCCATGTGGATGGGTGTTAATGCTGAGGTGTCCTACAAGTGGAAAAATTTGAATAATGGGGTGGAGTCCATTTTTGAAAAAAAGGACATCATGAGGAATTATGGTGGGTACTTTGTGATCAAGGCCAGACAGGGCCGTACCTTATGTTATCTCCTTCTGGGGATTGCGCTAAGCTATCGAATTTTCATGAAGTCTGCTGATTTTAATATTGATGTGACTAATCATTATGAGGAAAAGCTCCTTTCTAACTCCATCCTTTCTGCTATTTTGTCTCCTCTTCTAAAGGCCGAGTTCTTTGATGTTTCTAAATTTGGCCCCACAGCCATCCTGCCTAGGTTTCTATTCAATAACAACGTGGTTGGAAAACCTTCCATTCCCATCATGTCCTGCTTACCTAGCTGCAAGTGTTTGAAGATGCTCATTTATGATTATGCCAAGATTGCATTTAGATATTTACCTCCTCAGGCGTGTGTCTTGTACATTGCTTTGATTGCCCAAGGCTGCTATGTTTGGCTTAAAATCCTAAGTGTGTGGGTGACCTATCACTTAACCATTTTCTCTAACCTTTCACTCTCACAGGTTTTCTGGTAGATCCGTGTGTAGAGAGGCATTATGGGTGGTGATAGAGTGCGAATGAAGCCCAACAACTGTGGCAAATTTCACAAAGATCCACTGGTGTGGCATATATGTGTTGAAGGTGGTTTGGCTCCCCTGATGGAGAGTCTGGTGGGTCACGACCCTAATTTATTTGCGTAGTTTGCTAACTCTTGGAAAGACCGAAGAGTGACTCTGGGGGGTATTTCCTTTGAATTGAACGAGGAAGTGATAGTGCATGCAATGACATTGCTGAGTATTGGTAAGAAGTACCCGAAGCATACAAGGACCCAATATAATGATACTTTGAATGCTTTCTTTGTGGGGAATGAGAATCCGGTCCGTAACCAATTGAGATTTGAGAGAGTGGCCCTTCCGCAGCCATGGGACCAAGTCTGCCTTGTCCTTATGAAGTACATGACTCTTGAAGGTAGATACAAAACTTACTACTTCTACCATTTCCCTCTTTTAAATCACCTTACGCATAAAATTCTGTTAAGCTTTCCTTTCTTCCTTCTTAAGTATTTAGAGAGCTCTGTTGAAAAAAACATTGAAGTTGCTGGCCTTAACCCTGATGATACCCCTCCCCTACTGCTTCACCAAGGTCTCATTATGAGAATCTACCACTTCCATCTTGCATTATGCCCACCCAAACCCATATCTGCTACTTGTGTGGATGAAAATGAACCTCTTGCTAGGACCAATATTTCCTCGATCGAGTCCAAAGTTCCCATCAAGAAAATCCATCCGGTTGTTGCTGATTATCACAAGATTAAACCTGTTGCTAAGAAGCTTAAGGGGAATGCAGGAAATGCCCAGACTAGTGATGCGACTAGTCTTTGTGAACTCAAGTAGACCCCTGCCAAGATTGCTAGCAAACCCACCCAAAAGAAGAAAGGTAAGGATGATGCAAAAGGTTTGATGAAGCCTTTGACCAGGGACAACAGAGGTAAAAATGTGGTGGGTAGGGATTCTAAGGGGGACACGTTGGTCACATATACAATGGTGACTGGTGGTGAGACCATCATTAGAAGGTCTAGTAGATTGGCTTAGAATAACAAGAAAGAGAAAGTTAATGACTTGGATTTGGAAGAGGAGCAGTTTGACAACAAAGATTACAGAGATGAAGAGGTTTCTGGGTTTGAGGAGGAGGAGTATGCTGGAGGGCCCCACACCATCCCTTTAATTAGAAAAATCTAGAAGGACAACTCGGCTTCCCATTCCTTGGACCCACTGGGCATGGAGCGTGCTAATATAGTGAAGGCTACAGATTATGGGGAGAAGCTTCGTGTGCTTCAAGAAAGAATGGATAGGATGGACAATAAATTCAGTGGCTTGACTCATTTCATAGTCAAGCTAGTCCACTGTGTTACCAACAGCCTGTCTGTGGTTATGAAGGATGAAATGGATGAGAAGAATGTTGATGATGGCCATGAATGGGTTGGGGATGATGTTAATCTCTTGTCTAAGAACTGGGAAAATGCCAGTTAGTCTGCATTTAGTCTATTTTTTGTTGGTTTGCTGTTGGTCTGTGGTGTATGTATTTTGGATTAGTCTCTAAAGTTTTTTGGACTTGAAATTTTTGGCCCTTGTGGCTCTCTGTGTTAAGGGTACAACACCTTGTAAATGCTGCTTATTGTATAATTTTTTTTTTCTTCCAAATATCTTGAGATGTTTGACTAAAGTCAATCTTCCTCTTCATAACTCATATGGTGTTTTATCAGTCTTACATATGATCTGAACTATATTCAAAATATATACCGCAGTTTGAACCACTTCTCTCCAGTACATATCTGGTAGATTTTCTTGACACAACATTATTCTTGTCATCTTTTGTATAGTCCATTTCTTCCTTTCTAAAACTCCATTTTGTTGCAGAGTCCTAGGAGTAGAGAATTGCCTCCAGATTCCATGCTCTTCACATAATTTATCATACTTTCCAGAAGTGAATTCTCCACCTCTTTCTGATCTCAAAACCTTGACTATTCTTTCAATTTCATTCTCTACTAATACCTTGAATGCCTTAAACTTCTCAAATGCTTCCGAGTTCTCTTTTAGAAAAGTAATCCAAGTCATTCTAGTGTGATCATCAATAAGCATCATGAAATACTTGTCACCTTGTAGACTTGTCCTCATTGGACCGTAGAGATTCGTATGGACTAAATCCAATGGTATTGATGTAGAATACTCCTTAGCAGGAAATCTACTTTTTGTCTATTTTCTTTGATGACATGGTTTGAACCTGGTAGATTGAGGCTTCTTAATCTTTGGCATATCCCAGACCATTCCTCTTGAGCTAATCATTATAATGTCATCAAAATTAATATGTCCCAACCTTCTGTGCCAAAGCCAACTTTCTTCTCCATGCACGGTAAGATAATTTTGTCCATTCAACTTGTTGAGATGATATATGTCACTATCTATCCTGCTTCCTTCTGCAATCAATTCTCCGGTACTTGATTTCCCGATTTCACAACCTTCAACACTAAATGATAGCTTATAACCTTTATCACACATCTAACTTACAGTTAAAATATTATGTTTTAGTATTTCAATATACAAAACATATGTGTCTTTGTCCTACCACCATCAAGACTCAAAGTACCCTTACCAATGATTTTAACAATAGAATTATTTCCAAGAGTCACAAAACCTCCTTGAAATTTCTTGAAATTCATGAACTTACTTTTATCTCCAGTCATGTGGATTGAGCATTTACTATCTATGATCCACAAATTCTTCTCTTTCTGAGAATGTAGAGCAGTTTGAGCAATCATTGATTTATTTGACTTTTTCTCTTCAGGAACCTTCTTCCAGACTCTATTTGATTCACGACTTCTATATTTTGATCCTTTTCTTCCTATTTCCAGCAGAGGAGGACTCACAAAAGTGCTTCTGCAATTCCTAACAATGTATTCAAAATTGTTGCATTTATAGTAAATGATATTAAAATTGTACAAAGGTGCAAATGCATTATCTTTGACAAAGTTATTTCTTCTTACTAGAGATTTTCTACAGTCTATAGCCTTATGACCAAAATTGTTGCAATTAAAACTATAACCAAAAAAATAATAATTGAACCTAGTGCTGTACCCTTGTCTTCCAGATCTTTTGCTATTCTTTTGAACTTGAATAAATACATCATCCAATGTCTTGTTTTCACTACAATAACTCTTTCAAACTTTTTAACTTCAAAACCATTCACTTCTAGACTTTCTTTAGTAGGCTTCATTGTCTGATCTGTCATCTTGTTCTTTTGATCATCAAAACCAAATCTGGTTTTGACATGAAAATATCTTTGACATCCCAATATCTGATCTAAAGTTTCAGTACTCTTTCCAAAATTCTTTTGCAGCTGGTGATTCACTTTCTCGATCTCTTTTCTTATCAACACAATATTTTCTTCAATCTTCTCACAGTCCTTGTCTCTTGACAACAATTTTTTAGTTAGAACTTCTTCAATCCTTTTTGCTTCTTCTACCTGGGTCTTCAATTCAAAAATAATCTTCTTTGCTTTCTCTGGATCTAGAGATACCTTTTCTTTAGCCTTCACTTCTTCTGCTATTATCTTCTTTAGTCTCTTAATCTCTTTTCCAACACATAACAATTCTTCCACAAGATATACTTCATCTTCATTATTTTCAGAATCCATTTATGTATCCTCTTCGTTAGTTTCAAAAGCCACAAATACAATTTTTTAATTTTTCATCTCTAGAGATATCTTCATCCTCTTCATCAGTGGAGTAGCCTTCCTCATTAGTGTAGAAACTCTTTTGTTTCCACTAACCCTTATTCCTTCTTTGAAATGATTTCTTTCCATACTTTTGCTCAACATTGTTAGAATCCTTATGGGGACACTTAGCCATAAAATGTCCTACTTCATTGCAATTGAAACACTTAAAAGGTAACTTGCCTTCATACTTACCAAAACCTTTTTGTAGCTTTCTAACAAAATTGGATTCCTCCAGATCTGGTTCAATATCAAAATCTGGATCAACTTTCTTCTTGGATACTTTGAAAACTGCCTCTTTCCTTATAAAATCCTCACTTTAAAATCTCATTTCAAAAGCAGTTAGAATTCCATGCAATTAAATCATCTTCAAAATATTCAGATCCTTAGCTTCTTCAATTGCAGAGACTTTAGAATCAAACCTTCTAGGAAGAGAGTTGAGTACCTTTTTCACAACATTCTTTTCTTTCAATTTCTCACCAAGACCTCTGATAGAGTTGAGAACTTCATCAACCTAGATTAGGAATGTGGCAACATTTTCATCTTCTTTCATCTTCAAACTTTCAAATTGAGATATATGAGTTTGCAGCTTTACCTCTTTGACTTTGTCATCACCTTTATAGATGGTATGCAATTTTTCCCATACTTCCTTTGCTGTTTTGCACTACATCACTTTCAAAATTTAGAGTTAATCAATCCACATAAAATAACATTCCTTGCCTTTGCATTAGTTTCACAAACCTTCTTTCTGACCCAATCCCTAGGAGGGTGTTTAGGAATCTCATATCCCTCTATAATTGATATCCAGATATCAAGTCCTAGAGCCATCAAGTAGGAATCCATCCTAACTTTCTAGAATGCATAATTGGATCCATCAAAGAGTGGTTCTTTATTTGCAGACAATCCTTCTCGCGCAAATGAGTGTTCCATCCCAAAACTACCTTAAGTGGCAATTGAGTGTGCCACTTTACAAAAAAAATGAAAAATAACTAGAGAGTTTAAATTCAATCTACTACACCCAATCACCATATTTGGAAGATAAGGTAATTAGAGTAGGGAGCACCTTATTAAATTCGCCACAAAAACATAAAATCTAGCGAACACCAAATTCTTTTCGAATTTTGTGATCAGATATGTAGCACAGTATTGCTCAAAATAATTGGTAATAAGTGATGGGGCCATTATATATGTCAAAAATCTAAATAATTTAATTTATCAATCCGGTGGTTTCTATAGCTATCTATGGTAAGGTGATACATGGTTTTTTTTGAATGGTCTATTTGATGTGTGAATGACAAGGGTAGAGGGTTTTTGAATCCTAATTATTTGATGGTTCTCTAATCTAATATTTTAAAATAATAAAATCTTACTCTACCACACCATTGTAGAATTTAAATGATTAAAATAATTCATACTTGTAGAATTTAAATTACTAAACTATCTCACACTTTCAAAAATTGAGATGACTAAACTATCTCACACTTGCAAGAATTGAAATGACTAAACTATCTCACACTTCTACTCTACCATGCATGAAATTTTATTAAACTAAAGTGTTGGGAACATTATGAAAAGAAACAATCAATACAATATGTTTTTTTTATAAATTTTTCTTTATGATTTGAAAGGATTTACAAAATTCAAAAAAGTGAATGCATAACACTATAATACCAACGAGGGTGAACCTTTGGTAAAATGGTGGGACTTCTTTTCTATAGAGAAAACAACTAAGGTTCAAACCTTGCAGGGTCGCTCTCTACCACGTCAACAATGGATTTTTTTGTTTACCCTTGTATTAAGGGAAGGCTCCTTGGTGAACTGGTGGGGCTTCTTGCTTGTAGTGCCAACAACCAAGGCCCAAACCTTAATATTTTTTTAGGGGGGCAATCACTTGATGCAGAGAAAAGGATTCAAAAATGAACATTCCATTCACTTGACAAATTCCATAAAATTATTCATCTCAAACAATGATTAATTGCATTCTAGATCACATTGGAAACATAACCATGGCAACCCACAATTCAATGCACCGAACTATCATTTATAACTTCCAAAACACAAATTATAAAGACAATTGCTTCTGTGAGATTTAAGAAAACATAATTACAGACTTTACTTCCAATTTTTATGAATATCCAATGGTGGAAAATAAATTTATTTCATTTTTCCCAAAATTGCAAACCCTAGTCAGTGTTCAAACCTACCCTCACAAAAATGGTCATAACTTATTCAAAACTTAATGAATTTTGATGAGACTTGAAGAAAATGAAAGTATATTCACATAGAAACAAAATCCAATTTGTTTCAGATCCAAAATATATACTCTACAATCCGTACCATCATATTTTTTAAACTGTAAAGTTTGCAAAATATTGTTAGAATAGGCAGTCTCACCAAAATAGTCATATCTTCCACAAAACTCAATACAATTTAATGAGAAAAAAAGAATTGGAAACTAGAAAAAAAGATATTTCCATAAAGATATGATAATCCATTATTTTAGTCCATATCAGGCCGTACAAAGTACAACTTCATCCTGAAAACAATGTAAAAATCAGAAAATGCACACCAAACTCGAGGTTGTCATTCATCAAACTTCAAAAATAATGTCTCCAACCCCCCAATTCGAGTTTTGGAGGTTGTAATTATACATTTACAACCAAAACCAACTATTTTCAACCAAATTTTAATTATTTTTTTGACAAAACACCTTAATGACACTTTTGACAAGTTGCTTAACAACTTTCTTGAGCAACTTTTACAATTTTTTACAATATGGAACAATTTTAGATATTATTTGACAAATGACTTCAAATATGACTTCCTAAGACTTAAAAACTTATAAAATGGTTTGATAAACCTTATTAAAAAACCCAATACATAAAAAAGAGCAACTATTTACAAATGGCCTCATGGAGGCTTGAAAGCAACTTGGTGCTCCTGCACCATCCTTTGGCGAAATGGTGGGGCTTCTTGCCTATAGAGCCAACAACCAAGGTTCAAACCTTGCAGTGTTGCTCTTTATCACATCAAAAATGGAGTTTTTTTTACCCTCGTATTAAGGGGAGGCTCCTTGGTGAGCTGGTGGGGATTCTTTTCTATAGTGCCAACAACCAAGGCCCAAACCTTAATATTAAATTTTGAAGGGGAAACCCTTTGGTGAAATGGTGGGGCTTCTTTCCTGTAGAGCCAAAACCAAGGTTCAAATTGTTGGAGTACGAGAAAAACTGAGGGGGGGGGGGTGGGTGAATCGGTGTTTCAATAACCAAATTGAAATTCAACTGTTTTTCAAAACACATAACTTCTTTATAATCATGAAAATATCAATTTCAAGAATGTACTAAGCCAATATCAAAATTTTAAACCACATGAAAAACTCAAAAGAGTCATAACATAAAAGAACCATAACACAATATTTTCATGAGTGGAAAACCCTTATAGGGATAAAAAATCACTCGAGAAAATGTCTCACTAGATTAATACATTCCCACTAATTACAAAGCCTCATTAGATGCCTTTTGTGCCTCATTGGCAAAGCCTCACTAGCTACGATTTATGCCTCACTGGAAAAAGCCTCACTGGCTACATAAAATACTTCACTGACAAAGCCTCACTAGCTACACAACTGCCTCACTGGCTACATAACTGCCTCACTGGAAAAACACATCACTAGCTTTTTCATGTTACTACAGCCTCACTGGCATTCATGGTAGCCTCATTGGCTTTCATGGTAGTAATTGCCTCACTGGTGAAAGGTCAATCTTTGTCTCACTGACATGACCTTACAACATTTTGTAAAACATGAAGAAATAAATGATAGAGGGTTTCTCTGTTTCACTGCAAATCATTACAAGCAATTCTCAGAATCAATACATTTTATATTCTAAAGGTTCATTGAAACTAGATCCTATAAAACATAGAACATATCAAATTATTTTCCATTGTTCTTGCATGCAACTTTTACAAAACAATTTTTTTTATTCTATTCATGAATGATAACTCTTATCAGAGTATAAAATTCTCATATCCATCGAACCAAAACCAGATGATTGAGTCACCTTTTTATAACAATTCAATATAATAATTTCCATCAACTGCTAAACTGGCACATGTAACCTGTATAATTGTTTTCAAAAACTGTCCCTTGAATCATCGTGGTATATCTGTTTCTAATATGCTAGACTTCTGTTTATATCATTCTTCAAATAACATCATTATATGTAACCACTAAATATTTAATGCATGGTCGACATTGACTAAGTTATGGTATGCAAACTTACACACAATGCAACAAACTTTAGCATATACCATGCATAGACAACAACATGTATATGGCACAAAACCCTTGTCCAAATCGATACAACAAATACATTACATGGCCTCTTACATAGGCTAAAAAATACTAAATGATATAAGACCCCATGCACTAGTAGAGGACAAAATTACTATAAAAAAACAATAACCCATGGATGGATGTTAAGATAAATCCTTATGAAACAACATTTGAAAATAGACAACAAAGACACTATGTAAACCCTTCTCAAGACAACATAAAAAAAACCCAAAAATATACATAGTATGCCCTGTTCGAAAACCCAAGATAATGAACCCGTAGGTAAAGATGTAACAATTAAACATCAAAAAGCATAAAGCAAGACCAAGTCGACATGGTATGAAACCACATAATATAAAGACCAATACCATTGACATAGGAAATAGACTTAGGATATGAATGAACGAAAAACCAAATCAAGGACAAATGATAAGCTGATATACATATGCATCATTGAAACCACATTTTCCAGATTATACCCAAAAAATAGGCTAGGGTTATGAAGAATGGTGTTACCACTTGTGCACTTTAAAATTTTCCTGCATGAAGTCGATGCATCTTCTAAATAATGTAAACCAACTACCACTTCAATCTGGAAACCATTTTCTGAACAACGAGCCACAAAACCACCATTTCCTTCAAGCTTTACTAAGCCCTAAGTTGGCTATCAAAACCATGCTTTGTTATTTTTCCAAATGATAATTTTTAGGTCAACACAATCATAATGTCAACACACTTCACAAAAAACATTCACTTTGAACCACTCATTATGTCGGTATTCCCACTCAATAATTTTACCTTTGCAAATCAAAACACACTAGTGTGTTGATGTTTGACATTATTTTCATGAAAATAATAAACCTCATGATGTCCAATAATGTATGTCAGTCCACTTAATCAAGCACCAAAATAACCTCAAGTTTATCAAAGGTGAAGTGTAGATCAAAACCAATGCATGGTCTAAACCTCAAATGTACCAAGAGAGAAACAAAAACCATGTGCATATAAAGTATTGTTGTCTCAATGATTTAACAATTCTATAGTCACCTGTAATATCAACCAAACCAAGGATGCATAATATATCAATGTGTACCACCTTAATGCTTGCCAAGTTGAACACTCAACCTGACATCAATGCCAAAACCAATGTCAAAGGGGTAACGAACTCCCCCTTTGGCATTGATGTCAAACGTGCCAAAGATTTGAATGAATATCATATGTAGAAGCATCAAATCATTGCCATGTCAAGAAATTGCCCATGTCAATCAATCACCAAGTGAATTTGAATGTAATAATCAAGCATTGAAGGTAATGCAACAAAAAAATCATGAATGAACCTGAACCTGTGCATCAATCAACCAAATGAAATTCTGAACTTGTAAATCTGCACCATGCTCATCTCCCCCTTTTGACAACAATGCCAAAGGTCAAAGGGGTAGGAAAAACAACAAATACCTATCCAAAGACCTCAAACTACTGTCACAGTGAAAGAAAACACTATTAAATTTGAATAACTAAACCTGACAATAGAGCACTACATAATGAAACATATGACTGCATAATAAAACATAGGATTTCCATAGCATGAAAAATAAGCATAGATGCCAACCATTAAAAAAATGCATGTAATATAACCTAGGGATGAATAATATACATTGAAACTCCCCCTAAAAATGAGCTCATGATAGAAGAAACAACAATCATGACATTGTAGTGGAAGCACAACAAGGATATGCCAAGCATGGAGGCCTTAATATCATCAACAAAATCCATAACACCAAAACACTGGGAAAAACCATATAACAATATCATTATCATCACTGGTAATAAGCATGTAACCATCAATGACTGAGATTGAGGAAATCTATTCATGAAGTAGTATCCATTAGAAAAGACATAAATAACATTTTCCAAAAGTCACAAATAACACTGTATCAACTGTCATACAGTCTGTAGCACTGTAAACCATGAAATCAAATCTCATTGATCAACATAGCAAAGACTGATTACTAGCTGTATTGTACTTATGTTATAGTGGAAGAGTAAAGACAATGTCAAATTCTGCCCAAATTGTATTGAAGCTCTTCATTGAAGTGAACTAAATACCTGCTTAAGGTCACTCTAACAAATAACTGTTCCAACATTGAATGAGCTAGCTATACCAAAGAAGTAACACAGTCTGTGAAAGGTATTTAAAACTCAGACACTAGACATTACCACAAGCCAAAAAATGACAAGTAACTAAGAAATTATCAATGCACATGACAATATTGGTGTACCCAAGAATAACACCGTCTAGTCATCAAAGAAGTGCATCCAAAGCCATAATGAAGGCATATACAAAATATTGATCCAAATACTATCTCAAGAAATTCTTCATCAAATTAAAGCAAGTAAAGAAAGGATGAAACACTATGTCCAGACTATCTCAATGTTGTATTACCTATAATCATCAATACTCTCTTTGGACACATTTAGCAATCTATGTGTCCACATCTTGATCAACATTTTGACCTTTATTTTTAAGACTTCCTCTGGCTAGTGAACAGTCCATTGCTCTAACAAACACTGACTATCTTGTGAGATTGACTATATTGAACCATGCTGAATACAAGCACTAATCACTGTCAAGCAACTTGCACAAGATGTCATCACTGATTGAGATCTATCCACATCTGAGAATAATATTATAGTCAAGAACCAAAATATCCACAAGATGAAATCATTATTAAACCTTTACTAGAACTAAGAATCACACATTGACATTCTAATCAAAGTAATGTCACCATGGACTCCCCCTGATTGAAGGCAAGATAATACCATATCCCACACTTTGATTACTGAAAAGCAATGCAATTCATTGAGAATTCAGTCAAGATTGCCATCTTACTCCTACAAACTGAAATTTTCATTGAGGGAGACCTTAGTACCAAGCATGATCCAAGCATGTTCTACCAACTTGACAACTCAACATATGAAAAAAAAAGCACTGCTATATCAAGTCAAAGAGAGATATAAAAATAAAATAAAATCGTAGAATCTAACATCCATTGATCATTAAACAACACTAGTAGAGGAAATCATGCATATGCATTGTCTTCTCACTGCTAATTGTTGCATCAACCTTGTCATTACACAATATTATCATTCAAACTGATACTTACCACATAAGACACTTTAATAGAAATCATTGACAAGGATTCTTATTAGCTAACATTATCAAAAATTACCAAGAGCATAGATATTACCTCAATTTCAAGACACACCCCATAAGTACAGAACCAAAAAAGCAACATTGCTTTCCAACTTTCTTCAAGTGTTAAAGCAACATTACTACACTTAGCAAATCAAAGTTAATGTTTCAAGTTAAGTTATCAAGGTATTGTCCTCTTCCATTATCAAAGACTAAACCTCAATATGTATACAATACCACATTCTATATATGCAAGATAAAATATTGTTCAAAAAACCAAATGTTGCTATGTTTTCTGCGCTGTTAAATGCTCAAAAAATTCAAGGAACTCACTGTCCACACTATCTCAAGAGTATTGTCAGTTGTCATCAAAGCATCAAAATAAAGTTTTATCACTGTCACTTCTTCCAAGAGCATCCATCACTTGTGAAACAAACCAACACATGTGTTCAAGCAAAGCTTATAAGTAAAATTTAAAACTATCCATAAAGAGCATGTTATGTAACAAATCAATTGAGCATTAGTAAAGAATCTGTACCGAGCATCATCAAAGCACTGTTCGCATGTAGAGCATTCAATTTTAGTGTTACCAAAGACCAAGGAAGATATTAGCCTTCAAAAACTAGAACTACTACCAACATCAAAACACCAAAACACTGCAACAATAATTGACTAAGGGGTTAAATGAGATATCAATTTTCACTTCCCCTTAACCTCGAGCTTCTCTTTATGCATTCATTGATGTTTCTTGTGCAACATACACAAGATTAGGTCCTTTCTCTACTTTTTCTTTCTTTCTTCTCCAAACCTTCTGAATGCTTGTCTTCTTGGGATGTTTCCTTCTCCAAAATTTCTTCTTTGGTTTCAAAAGCCTAGTTCTATAGTGCTTCACAACATGACCATGGTTATGAAATTTATAACATATTACACTCATATTATTAGAGACTGCATATTGACTCCTTTTAGACCTTCTTCTACAATATCTTGCTTTATGCCCATAACCATTACATGAATAACAATAACCAAGAAATAAATAATTATGCCTCATTGATTGAATTGGCCAAGTAGGTGGAGATCCTATGAATCAGTTGGATCTACTTCTCCTTCCTCATTTGAAGTCCTTGAACTGTCTACTATCAATAGTCTTAATTTCTAATTTCTTCTTTTCTTCAGTCTTAGGGACACCAACATGATAATTTAAATCTATCTTCTTTCTTGGTGTTTTTATGACTCCAGAAATCTGTCCTTCTACAAAGCCCATACCAGTAATGTCCTTGTGATGTTTCTGCTTTCTTAACATGCCATTCAATTTTTTGGTGCTCTCATCAAAACACTGATTCTTTTATAACTACTTCCTAACACTCTCAAGATATTTCCTTAGACTATTTCTCCTTCAAGATTTTGGCATTCAATTGTTTTGCCTTCCAAATTAGACCTTGTCATATCTGCTATCCTCTTGTTTTCTTCAATTCCTAATTTTAGATTGACAATCAACTCATCTTTTACAATGTTTTCTTTTAATAGAGAGTTTTCCTTTAGTTGTGTTCTTAGAGACAACACTTCACCCTCTATCTTTTGACAATCTTCTACTTTGGTTTGCAACTTCATGCAAGTTGTTTCTTCAACTTTTCTAGACTCTACCAGTTGCAACTTTAGACCCCAATTCTCCTTTCCGAGTTTCTCAATCTCATTAAGGGCATAAATAAGTTCACCTTCAAAATCAATTTCACATTCATTTTCATCAAAATATTGTTCAAAATCACTCACGAAGTGATCTCCTTCTTTGTCTACACTCTTTACTACAAAATCATCTTTTGTACTAGGTTTAAGAGGTGTTTGTTGTTCAAAATTCTCGTGGGTATTTCTTTTTTCTCTATTTTATTTACTTTTTTCCATAATGAATACTCCACTATTAGGAACCCTTAAGTTGGTTAAAATTTGTGCAAGGGTCTGGCTTTGATACAACTTTTTGGAGTACAAAAAATATTGAGAGGGGGGGGGGTGTGAATTAGTGTTTCAATAACCAAATTCAAATTCAATTATTTTTCAAAACACATAACTTCTTTATAATCATGAAAAGGTTAGTTTCAAGAATGTACTAGAATGTGACAACCAATTTCAAAATTTTAAACTACATGAAAAACTCAAAAGAGGTATAACACAAAAGAAACATAACACTATATTTTCATGAGTGGAAAACCCTCATAGGGATAAAAAACCACTCGAGAAAATGCCTCATCAGCTTAATAAATTCCCACTGATTATAGAGCCTCATTGGCTATTTTTTGTGCCTCATTGGCAAAGCCTAACTAGCTACAATTTATTCCTCACCGGAAAAGCCTCACTGGCTACATAAAATGGCTCATTGGAAAAGCCTCACTAGCTACACAACTGCCTCATTGGAAAAACACAACCTCACTGGAATTCATGGTAGCCTCACTGGATTTCATGGTAGTAACTGCTTCACTATAAAAAAAAAACCACCTCACTAGAAACAGGTCAATCTTTGTCTCACTGACATGACCTTACAACATTATGTAAAACATGAAGAATTAAATGACAAAGGGTTTCTTTGTTTCACTAGAGTTACTATAAAAAAAAAACCACCTCACTGGAAACAGGTCAATCTTTGTCTCACTGACATGACCTTACAACATTATGTAAAACATGAAGAATTAAATGACAAAGGGTTTCTTTGTTTCACTACGAATCATTACAAGAAATTCTCAGAATCAATACATTATATATTCTAAAGGTTTATTTAAACTAGAACCTATAAAACATAAAGCATATCAACTTATTTTCCACTGTTCTTGCATGCAACTTTTACAAAACAAATTTCTGTATTTTGTTCATGAATGATAACATTATCAGAGTATAAACTTCTCATATCCATTAAACCAAAACCAAATGATCGAGTCACCTTTTTATAACAATTCAATATAACAATTTGCATCAACTATCTTTTGAATAAAATACCACATGTAACCCGTATAACTATTTTAAAAAATTGCCCCTTGAATCATCATGGTATATCTATTTCTAATATGCTAGACTATTGTTTATATAATTCTTTGAATACTATCATCATATGTAACCACTAAACATTTAATGCATGGTCGACATTAACTAAGTTATGGTATGGAGACTTACACACAATGCAATAGACTTTAGTATATACCATGCATTTACAACATGTATATGGCACAAAACCCTTGTCCAAATCAACACAAAAAATACATTACATGGCCTTTTACACATAATTAAAAATGCTAAATGATATAAGACCTCGTGCTCTAGTAGAGGACAACATTACTATAAAAAAAAATAACCCATGGATGGATATTAAGCTAAACCCTTATGAAACAACATTTGAAAATAGACAATAAAGACACTATAGTGTAAACCCTTCTCAAGACAACATAAAAACAACCCCAAAATATACATAGTATCCCTATTTGAAAACCTAAGATAATGAACCCGTAGGTAAGGATGTAACAATGAAACATCACAAAGCATAAAACAAGACCAAGTCAACATGGTATGAAACCACAAAAAAAAAAGAACAATACCATCGACAAAGGAAATAGACTTAAGATATGAATGAACGAAAAACCAAATGAAGGACAAATGATAAGCTGATATACATATGCATCATTGAAACCATATTTTCCAGATTATACCCAAAAACTAGGTTAGGGTTTTGAAGAATGGTGTTACCACTTTGTGCACTTTAAAATTTTCCTGAATGAAGTCGATGCATCTTCAAAACAATGTAAATCGACTACCACTTCAATTTGGAAACCATTTTCTGAACAACCAACCACAAAACCACCATTTCCTTCAAGCTTTACCAAGCTCTAAGTCGGCTATCAAAACCATGCTTCATTGTTTTTCCAAATGATAAATTTTAGGGCAACGCAATTATAATGTTGATACACTTCACAAAAACCATTCACCTTGAACCACTCATTATGTCGGTATTCCCACTCAACAATTTTACCTTTGTAATCAAAACACACTACTGTGTCGATGTTTGACATTATTTTTATGAAAATAATAAACCCCATCATGTCCAATAATGTATGTCGATCCACTTAATCAAGCACCAAAATAGCCTCAAGTTTATCAAAGGTGAAGTGTAGATCAAAACCAATGCAAAAGACCAATGCATGGTCTAAACCTCAAATGTGCCAAGAGAGAAACACAAAAAATGTACATATAAATTATTGCTTTCTCAATGATTTATCAATGCTATAGTCACCCATAATATCAACCAAACCAAGGATGCATTATATATCAATGTGTACGACCTTAATGTTTTCCAAGTTGAACACTCAACCTGACATCAATGCCAAAAACAATGTCAAAGGGGCAACACAAACCTCGTGAGGTCACTCTCTACCGCGTAAATAATGGAGTTTGTTGTTTACCCTTGTATTAAGGAAAGGATCCTTGGTGAACTGGTGGGGCCTCTTTCCTGTAGTGCCAACAACCAAGGCCCAAACCTTAATATTAAATTTTCAGCCAATAGTGGCATGATATGATGGTTAAGTTGTTGTGTTGTTATTCTTGCCATCAAGGTTCAAACCCTATTGGGGTGTAATTGTTGAGAATTTATATTAGGGATGTGGTCCCCCGTTTGTGACCTCACTGGTTCATAGCTCTGAGTCAAAATCATTTAATCCTATTAAAAAAACACTATAATATTGATTATAGAATACAAATAATAAAATGTATGTGTAATAAATTGACAATAATACAATATTAGTAATTAAATGCAATAGATCGTGATAACAAAACAATAGATAAAAAAATATTAACAATGAATCACCTTTATTTGCATGAGTGGGCCTGAATCTCCTTCTATAGGGATTTGGAGCTTAACAACTTGAGGGAACTTTCCTACTTATTGGCATCCAATAGGCCCCAAAACAAGGTGAATTAAAAGGGGGAAGGATTTCCTTCTTTTCTGCTAGGAAAAAAAAACTATTTAATAAGGAAGACAGTAAACCTATTATATATTTAGGCTTTATTCCTAAAGGTATGATCTAGGAAATAGACTGGTAGAAGACTAGTTGATTACACCACCTATTTAACTAAGGAATGCGATAACAAAATTGCATTTATTTAAATAGGGAGATCTTTCTGAAACAAATCACAGGGAATATCTTTGCTGGATCAAGTGATAGGTGGAACTGAGAGTTCCTTGCATAGGTTGAGATATTATTTTTGATCTAAATGGAATTCTTACAATCTCAAACAAATATTGATAATTTATCAATTGAAGTGGTTTTTGCTGAGCTATCGAAGATAATCTATCCGCCAAGGTTTTATTGGAGATTTAGGAGCTTGAAACTCAGTTCGGATTTTATTGCTTAAATCAAAAGTTGATTGTAGTCCCTTGACTACAGATAGGTTTGGGAACTTTGACCATTAATCTTGCAATAGTTAGCCATAAAAACATGTGAATTCATGCATTAAAAGAGGAAGATTCATCATCTGAGTATCATGTCATGCAAAAGAAAAAAATTATAATTACATGATCTATTTTAGCCCTTACATTAGCTAAAAGGTTTTTTTTATCAAAGCACTAAATATATCAAGTGTTTTAGACTATGGTTTAAATATGTCTTAAAACAAATAATTAAAACAACATAACTCCAAACCAATCAATAAGAATATATATATTTTTCATTCCAACACTGCAAAGGTAGCCTTGATAGTCTAATCCAAATAGGAAACTTGAAGCTAATATCATTTATTGGATTAAATATTAGAGGTCAATTTTGAATACAAAGGGAATTATTCCCTAAAAAACAAGGACCTTCAAGAAGAGTCCTTGATAAATATTTCATAATTTAAAAGGAAAAGAGGAAAAACTTATTCAACATAGTAGCTTCCTAAACTTGACCTCTTAGATTTCAATTTTGAACGCTCATCTTCTGATAGTGTCAATGTTGTGATTATTTCCATAGAATTTCCCAACAAGAAAATTCCTAAGCCAAGTAGCCAACTCAATAGTGAGAGAATCAGGGATCTCAATTGGATTTTTCCCCTCCACCTCAGATTGAACAAAAACCCTAGGGTATTCACCTTCTCCAAAACTCCAAACAATCACATCATACACATAACCTATAACATGCAAGCATCTATTTTGAAAAATTCCTTTGAAACCCTAAGGGTCAAAGAAAGAACAACAATAGGGGAAGAAAATCTCACTATATTTCCCTTATTAACAAACTTAGATTGGTCAAAATATTTTTAACCCCCAAATCTTCCTAGCTAGGAGCCATGAGCATTGTTTGGTCCTCATGATTATTTACTAAAGAATCAACTATTGAGGGGAGAATAAATCCTTTTCACAACCCCCAAAATGGATCTCCATCTAAGACCATTGCATCTTCCTTCTCAACAACCTCATACCCCTACACCTTTTGATGAGCCACCAACAATATGTCGAGGATCATTTCATCCTCCTCCTTGACCCATTCAATTTTCCACTCATCATCCACACGGAGTACAACATCTAAATGACCATCTTCTAGGTCTGATTCACCATCATCTTACTCTGAATTAGTATCATTAGATGAATTTTCTATTGCAATCATGGCTATGGTTTGTGTCGTTGTTGGTGCTTATTTTATAATGTGAGTATATTAAGTGTTTTATAATCTTAATGAGTTATCTTTTATTTTTCCTCCAAAATAAAAATTTGACCACTTTTTGGTGCCCCATCTTTATGCACATACCCTTAGGACACATTGGCCTTGAAAATTTAAAATTAAATTTAATAATTTTTGATTTAAATTATAGCTAACTTGAGGAAAATTAGTATTTTTTCTTTAGCTATGACTTTATTCAAGCCCATCAAATTAAAATTTCAAGGGGTTCAAAACCGTTCATTCATATTTATTATTAAAATACCATTAGTTTTTACTTCTATCAAGTTGCTTATTCTATGTTTTTCCAACATAGGTTATGTTTTAATAAAATCTTATTTGTAATTCACTTGAGCATCCGATGAATCCAACAAATCATTTTATAGCATTTTATGGTGAGGTTATATATTTAAATTGAGTGTTTCAATTAAGTGATTTATGAAATATATTTTATAATATGATCATGATGTTTTATGTGTTCAATCTATACTTGGAATATGTTGTTTGCAATTGTATTCATAGTTGGTTAGTTCACAAGAGCTTGCACCACCTTGTGTTCTAATTATGCAAAGACTAGTCAAGAAATAGTGCTTTTGATTGAATTTGTCTACTTTATAGAATTAGAGTTGGTGGTAGAATACAATAGGTTCATTCTCAACTTTTTTCTCTCTTCCCTGCATTCTTTTTGTAGTGTCAAAAATTGTCACCCTTGACAATTTCACACTATGTTTTGTGCCCCCTAAATATTTTAGCCTAATTGGCCTCCCTAATTTCCTAAATTATGCATTCTATAGCCTATTTTTACCATTTTCCAAGAAAACACAAGCATTGAACAAATGCATCCATCTAATGTTTTTCCCTTGACACCTCATGTCCTAGAAAATGAGGCTAGGATTGGGATGTCCTAGGGCATCCAAGTCATCCTATTGTGTCGGGACCCAATTTTTAATATGTTGATGTCAGTATTTTAACATTTGAAACCCAACTTACAAAGGTTGGCTATCGAGATCTTATTTTTAAGAAATTTAATAAATACCTATAAACACCTAGTCATTTCACCATTTGAAATCTAAGTGAAATTATATAGCAAGGTGAACATTAAGAGTATTCAAGAGAAAGTCAAAAGAAAAAATTCAATGACTTATTGCAACAATTGAAGATCCAACATCATGCCAAAGTGTATGTGAGTTCATATTATCATATTATCATTGTTGTGTGAAGGCTAACCACCTTTTTAGGTCTCCAAAGCATTTGATCAAACCAATCAAGCAAGATCCAAGACCTTGAGGTGATGTGTATGAATTCAATCCTTCAAGGAAGCCATTGAAGGGTGCTAAGTTATAAACCTTTGTGATTTCATCATTCATTCCTATTATTTATCCATTTTTATCATTAACATTTCCATTGTGGAAGTGGAAACACTAACATGGGGTTTGACTAAGGCAAGCCCCTAAATGGCACAACCCTTTCCTTCTCTTTGAATGTGCAAGTTTTAGGCTTGAAGAAGATTAAAGGAAGTTTGAAGACAAGTTGTTCATTTTTGCAATTGAAGCCCTACACCTTGTCAACTCACGAAAACTCACCTACAAAATTACTTGACAATATTCTAACAACTTTGTAGGAAAAACCGAAGATCTCAAATATGTCATCAAAGGACCTAAAAAATTGAGCAGGAGAGAAATACAAGGACTTGTAAACCCTTGGGAAAATTATTCCTCCTATTCACATTGAAACCAATTTTTTTGGGTAGGTACACAGTCCTTTGCACTTCCCAAATTTGCTTGTACATTGTTAGATTCTGGTAATTATGATATTAGGGGACACAATCTAATTAGATTAATCATAGTCAATCAATTCCAATCCATTCCAATCCCCAAATTGATGGAGATATAGGTCTGATTGGATCACCTTCATGGTTGAAAGTCAATCTATACACCTTGTTGATCTCCATCTCGATAAAACCCTAAGAAAAGGCCTTGAATCATATTTCTCTAAGCACTTAGGACTTAGGATCACCTTTTTCAATGTTTCACTTTTGTATTAAAATTGGTTAGAATTAGGATTAGATTTATGGTTATATTATTGTTTTTTATTAGAGGTAAAAGCGGATTTTGATGGGGCTCAGAACCCATTAAAAAATGGTTTTGAAGGGACCCGTAACCCTATCAAAGAAAGGCACGCTTCCTACAAGATAAAACACATACCAATAGTATCCCAACAACATCATCAACTAAAAATGAACATGATTACATAGGCTACATCAAAAAAACAAGCAAGGGCCCGAAACTCTTTAACAACCTAGTTTGAACGGAGACCAGGAACCCTTAGATACACATAGAATCTTCCTACATCAGCAAACTATCCACTCATGGAAGACACCATCGAGCCAAGAAAGATAACTTGCTTAATGGTGTAGGACACCATCAAACTCCTAAACAAAAACACCATCAAATCCAAAAACCACACCTCAATAGGGGAGTTAGAGAGCCAAAAAACCATTGGAAACAAAAGCACCGATCAAACCAGGAAGCCAACTCCAAATCCACCTCAAAAGGATGGAGCTCCCCTCTATAGGAGAGAATGTCATGACCAACAAGTCTGCAACCGCTTGAAAACTCCAGCACCCTTAACCTCTACCTACATAGGAGAAGCACCCACCTCAAAAGGAATAATAACTAAGGAAGCCATAAATAATCACCTCCTGGCTCCACCTCCATAGGAATTGAATCCACCTCCATAAGATCTGAGAAGAATGCCAACACATCAAAAAGACAAGCAACCATGCCACCCTTAGGAAAAACTTGAAAAAAACCAACACTTGCAAATGATAGGCCTTAAAGATAAACCACTGAGCCATTAGCATAACCATTTGAGGGGACTCAACCCTTTGGGACATAAAGAGAAACTCATAATACCACCCAACCTACAGTAAGAAAGGAGAAGCCAGAGACACTGAAGATTCAATGGAAAAATCCACTAGAAGAAACTCTATTAAACCACTCTACTTCAGCACAAAGGTAGCAAAGAAAAACTCCAACACCAAGAGAAATTGGGTCTCGAAAAAATTCTTTAGAAACCACCCAATCATGATATTTCCAAAGGCCACATAACCCCTCAAGTCACAACCAATGCTCAATCAACCAACACAGGACAAAAATAGAAGCACCTCCCCATCATAGGAGCAGGAAAAGAAGACCAACCCGACAAAGGAAACTACAACAACAAAAAAATACCCTTTAACAAGGGAGGAGGGGATCATCCCAAGGTGAAAGATCACCAAGAAAAATTGGGTTTTCAAGATCATCCTTAGAAACAACCCAGTCAAACGAAAGCCAAACTTGTCCAAAAAGAACAACCAACACCAAAGGAGGTAGTCTAGAATAGAACTGGACATCCATCCTCCAAAACGGACCAAATGAGCCAAGCAAACATAGCAGACATACTGCTCCAGATCCCACCTAAACACATCATCAATAGAACACTAGAGGAGCGAACAAAAGCATCCCCCTCCACCTTAGCCGAACACACGAAACCAAAGAAGCCAACACGCCCTAAGGTATAGAGTGCAACACACAATGGATCCTACATGGACAAAGCCACACAAACCACACAAAAGAACCCCTTGCCAAAAAGAGCAGGCAAACTAGCAATAACCACAAAGGGAGAAAGAAAACTGCTTTGGAAGGGAGCAAAATGCTGCCAAGACCAACTAGATAGCCCCATGCTAGGAAAAAGCACCCAGGGCCAGTCAGAAAGACCCAAAAAAGAAAGAAACTTCACCCCGAAAATTGCATCCCCATCATCATCAAGAAATAGGGCCACACCCCCACACCTTCATTTGCGCAACAAAAAATGCAAAAAGGGGACCCAATTATCCCTTCAATAGCATAATCATCCACCTTAGAGTCACCCTCATCATCCTCATAAACTCCCACGACATAGTTCAAAACCCCTCTCCCACCTGAACATCTAGATGATTGCAAACAGGAGGCAAAAATCCTCCAAAATAGGGCAGCAAAGCAAGGAGCCAAAAAGAAAGATCCACACCTCAAATGGGACCCCCACAAACTAAAAAATAAGATACAATCCAAGAAAGAGTAGCCTCCATACACCACAATCCAAGGAGCATCTAAAACAAGGCAGGAAGCACAACAATAGAGGACGTAACCGCAACAGTCTACAGAATCCACCTTCCAGAAACCAACCCCAAGCCGAGTGATGCCAAAGAAGGGCCATAAATCTCAAGAGAATTCCTGCTTCACTTCATAGAGAAAGAGGCATCTCTTCCTAGATAAGTATCCACACCAAGGGAAAAAGGAGGTAGCATTACCGCCCCACGTTCCCTGACAGAGCTGACACCAACGAACCAACTACTCTAGGTAGCAAAAGCAACCTTCGCAAACCGCTCAACCTCCAAAAGGCCACCATCTAGGTTGCCATCATCATTTTCACCTTCGCCATCGATTGAGTCAAAACTCTCACCTGTGCTCATCCATGTCCTCTCGCTCACCATTTTCTAATATAATAGGGTTCTATTATTGTTTATACTAGGGTTTTAATTGATTTAAACATGCACCCCATATCTATTTGTTAAATTATTTTGGTTTCTTGATTCTCTATCATTATTTTTTAGCATATGAAAATTTAAATGGATATGATGAATGCAATGAAATGAGTGCTTAATTAAGTGAATTTAATTGGTAAAATCCAATATTTTGACTAGAGCATAATAAGAGGCAATGATTTACTCTTATTTTATTTATTTTCATTAGGGAGGCCCAAGAGGGTGGAATAGCCCTAGATACTCTCACCCACCCCAACCTATAATTTCCCCCACGTAGAAGATAAAGGAAAACAGGTGGAACCCTTATCAATTAGGAAGGTTAGGGAGGTAGGGAAGTGGAGGAAAGCCACCCCTCCAAACAAACTACTTGGACACGTTACCTTCTAGTAATTAACACCTAACACAATATATTAAGGATCAAACCTTAAATGAAACTACTATCATTAGCCTCTAGGTTGTCCAATTGTGCCGAGATCTAGGGATATAAATATAGGGATTTTCATATCTTTTCAAGAGAGTGTTGGTGGATCTTGAACATCTTCTCGGAGTTGCCACATTTTATAGATTTATTCATTATAAATTCAGACCAATCATCAATAGGTCATAGATCTGATAGTAGATATTATGTTGGATTTACTTTCCCTAGAAGGCAAACCCCTTTTATGAGGGAATTGCATTACAAATTTGTATTTTTTGTGAGGAGACTATAATAGGAATAATACAAATTTATAGTAGATTTTTTGTAGGTTTTATCCCTTCATTTTGTTTGACAAAATAGAGGAATGGTTATTTCTCCATGGACATATCCCATATTGGGTGAACCAAATATATCTATGTCTCTGTGTTTTGTGTTATTTTTATATTTATTTCTACATTAATTTTGTTTTATATTTCTCTACAATCCTATTCCTAACAACTATTATTAGAGTTGTAAATTTATTTGACTGATATACTTGAAAAGACAATTTTTGGTTCAAGTGGGAGCAATGGTGAAAGAAGGAAAGTTTATGGTTGAAAATTTTAATGACCAAAAATACTAGTTATGGAAGATGAAAATGGAGGACTATCTATATCAGAAGGATATTTTCTTACCATTAGAAAAAAAATCAAAGAAGTTGATAGATATTACAGATCAAGAATGAGAGGTTCTTGAAAAAAAGCCATTAGGAACAATATGGTTATTCCTAGATACATTGGTAGCTTTCAACATATCAAAATAAACAACAAAAATGGATTTGATGTCAGCATTAGCAAAACTATATAAAAATCCCTCAACTTCAAACAAGATATTTATTATGAAACATTAAAATGTCAAAATGTGGGTTTGTTGCTAATCATTTAAATGAGTTTAACATGGCCACAAGTCAGTTAAGTTTTAAAAATGTAACATTTGATGATGAGGTTAGGGATCTCTTGATTTTGTGCTTATTTCCAAAAAGTTGGAATAGCTTGGTCATGGCTATGAGTAATTCTATTTCTGGTTCAAGCACTTTAAAGTTTAATGATTTTTTTGGTGTTATCCTTAGTGAGGAAATGTGATGAAAAAGCATAGGTGAGTCATTAGGTAATTCTTTGATTGTGGAGAACAAGGGGAAACAAAGGGAGAGAGGAAGGAGCCCAAGAAATCATGGGAAGTCTAAGAAGGGTACATCCAAATCTAGAGGAAGGTTAGAGTGATGGAATTATGGGAGGAAAGAAAGATCGAAGAAAAAATGTAGGTCTCAAAAGGGTAAACAAGGAGATGAACAAAAAGAAAATAACAAGGAAGAAAATGTAGCACCTGTGATGTGTTGTAAGATGCTTTAATTCTTTCATTAGATAATATTATTTAGTCTTGGGTATTAGACTCAGGGGCTTCATTTCATGCCACACCTCATAACAAATATTTTCTAGATTATATTTAAGATGGTCTTGGACATGATTATTGGGTGACAAAGAACCATGTATAATTGTTAGAAAGGGTAAGATATAGATAAAATTACCAAATAGAAACCAATGGTTTCTAAAAGAGGTGAGACATGTTCCTAATTTATGAAATCTAATTTCAACATGACAATTGGGAAGTGAAGGTTGTACAATTATATTTTAAAAAAAATTCATGGAAGGTCACTAAAGGATCATTAAAAATAGAAAAAACGGAGAATAAGGTACGTACATTAAATTTATGTACTGGTAATTTTGATTTTTTATTTCCCTAGCTTCTATAGGAGTAGATATAGAATTTTTGCACTTTAGGATCGGGCACATGAGCAAGAAGGGGATGCAGATCATCTAGTCAAGAAATTTATTGCTAGGTTTGAAATAGGTTGATTTAGATTTTTGTGAAAATTGTGCTTACAAAAAGAAAAAGAGAGCCATATTTATTAGAGTTGGGAAGGAAAATAAGAGTGAAAAGTTAGAGCTTGTGCTTTTTGATGTATGGGTACCATCCCAAGTATCATCTCTTGGTAGTTCTTATTAGTATGTTACTTTCATTGATGATACAAATATAAATAATTGAGCTATTTCATTCAAAGAAAATAAAATGTCTTTGATACTTTAAAAAAATGGAAATCTTTAGTTGAGAATGAGACACGAAATAAGTTGAAGTCTCTCAAATCAGGTAATGGAGGCGGATATTAAAACAAGGAGTTTGATAGTTATTGTTCATATCATAGGTTTCGTATATAAAAGACAGTTCCAAGAACACCACAAGAAAATGGTGTGTCAAAAAGAATGAATAGGAAAATCATGGAGCATGCAAGGAGTACGAGATTGCATGCAATATTACCATTACAGTTTTGGACATATATTGTATATGTTGTTATTTAGTTAATAAAAAAGGACATTCTATTTCTTTGTATGGTGGTATTCTCAATGAATGGAAAGGTAAAAAGGTAAAATACTCATTTTAAAAGCTTCTAGTTGTGAAGCATTTGTCCATGTTGATATAGAGAATATAAATTTTTTTGAGGCTAAATACAAGAGGTGTAATTTTATTGGATATGGAGTTAATGATTTTGGTTATCAATTATCGGATTATGAAAATCATAAAATAATTAGGATTAGAGATATGATATTCAATGAGAATTTCATGTATAAAGATAATTTGTAGGGAAAGAAAAAAGAAAAGGAAAACACATAATACATGGCGCGTGATGAAATCCCATAAAATATAGTTCCAAAGGTGTTAGAAAATAAAAATTATCAACAACCAGAACAACATGTACCTGAAACACCTATAAGTATATATACTAGGTTAAGTACACCCCTTGAACGATACTCCCCTTCATTATATTCTGTATTGTTAATTGATTCTAGTGAACTAGAAAGTTTTGAAGAAGCAATGCAAGTAGAAACCAAAAAGAAGTGGGAGAAATTCATGAAAGAGGAGATTGACTCTTTGATATGAAACTAGACTTGGGACTTGGTTGAGTTTCCTATAGGTAAAATAACATTGAAGAAAAAAATGGATTTACATGATGAAGGAAGAAGATGGAGGAAAAGGAGGTGAAAGGAAAGACTTTTGTAAATGATATTACATAGAAAAAGGTATAGATTTTGATGAAATATTTTTT
Source organism: Sequoiadendron giganteum (assembly GCA_007115665.2). Classification (NCBI taxonomy): domain Eukaryota; kingdom Viridiplantae; phylum Streptophyta; class Pinopsida; order Cupressales; family Cupressaceae; genus Sequoiadendron; species Sequoiadendron giganteum. The sequence continues at coordinate 623,372,674 of CM021105.1, read as the reverse complement.
CCTATAGTTAAAAGGACTTCAATTAGAACTATTTTAATTATAATGGTAGTAGAATATTTGTATCTTGAACAACTAGATATAAAAGATTTTCTCCAGGGGGATTTGGAGGAAGATATTTATATGCAATAGCCACATGGGTATGAGGTCAAAAAGAGGGAGAACTTGATGTGTATATTGAAGAAGAGATTGTATGGCATAAATCAAGCTTCAAGGCAATGGTATTTAAAATTTTACAATACTATGACATAACAAGGTTACAGTAGATTTCATTCTAACCATTGTTTTTATTTCAAGAGATTAGATAATGGGAGCTATATTATCATGTTATTGTATGTAGATGATATGATTGTTGTAGGGCCTAACATGTAGAATATAAATGTGCTCAAAAGGAAATTAGTCAATTCATTTATAATGAAGGAATTGGTGTTGCAAAGAAAATCTTTGGTATGAGAATAACAAGAGATAGGAAAAATTATACAATAACATTATCTTATAGTGAGAACATAGAGAATATGTTGAGAATATTTCAAATGAAGGATGTCAATCTGTTAGTACACCTTTTCCCATCCATTTCAAATTGACTAAAGATACATATCCCAAGACACAAGAAGAGATAAACTACATGCCCAAGGTTCCATGCTCTTCAATAGTTGGAAACTTGATGTATGACATGGTGTGTACAAAGAGAGATATTGCACATGTAATGGAGTTGTGAGGAGGTATATGAACAATCTAGGAAAAAAGAATTGGAACACATTAAATTAAATTCTCAAGTATTTTCCTAGTACTACTACACAAGAATTATGTTTTGGAGGTTTCCACTCTTCTCTACAAAGATATGTCAACTGATTCAAATCTAGAAGGTGATATAGATAATAGGAGCACCACATGGTATATTTTTATTGTAGGTGGAACTACAGTTAATTAGATTTCCAAATTGTAATTTTTTTTCACTTTCAACAATAGAAGCAAAGTATGTTTCTGCTACATAGGCTAGAAAAGAGATGATTTGGTTACAAATTTTTATGGAGGATTTTGGAAAGAAGAGGGAGGATAAAATGTTGTATAGTGATAGACACTGTCATTCATCTTGTAAAGAACTCAACCATTCATTCTAATACTACAAATATACATCTCAAGTATCATTTCATATGATTAGTTTTTGAAGATGGATAATTGAAAGTGGAAAATATACGCACTAGCTAAAATCTTGCAAACATGTTGACAAAGGAAATAAATGGAGAGAAACTGATTTATTGCTTAGTTTCAATTGGCCTTCAAGGATGATTATGAAGAGAAATTTTCCAAGTCTAAATTTGGAGCCTATTCTAGTGGGTGTAGTAGTAGTGGAGTTGTAATTAGTCTCCAAGTGGGAGATTTTTGGTGGAGCCTAATTATCTTCCTAGAGTTGCCCCATTTTGTATATATTTTATTATAAATTTGAACCATTCATCATTAGGTCATAGATTTTTCAATAGATGTTATGTTGGCTTTTCTTGCCCTAAAAGACAACCCCCTTTTATTAGGGCATTTTATTTCAGTTGTATAGTGTATTGTGAAGAGACTGTGATAGATAGAAGGATTTACATTAGATGTGTTGTAGGTTGTATCCCTTTATTTTGCTAAATGAAATAAAGGAAGGATTGGTTGTTTTTCCTTGGATGTGGCCCATATTAGGTGAACCACATATATTTGTGTCTTCACATTTTATGTTATTTTTATATTTTATCTCTGCATTCATTTCATTGTATATTGTTTTGTGATCCTATTCCTAACAGAGAGGAGGTGCTTCACAACACCTTCTACAGTTGATGTGAATGTGAATTTTTTTATGGAGATGTGCCATATACTTTTCATGTTTAATACTTGAATGGGCTAACCACTAGTATTTTAGAAAAAATTGTGTGATTTATTGGGCTTATTTATTTTTCCAATGGTTTTAAAGCACTGGTGTAAATCGTAAGAATAAATTTTGATATATTTCTATTAATAACCAAATATGCATAAGGGTTGAGTAAATTTTTATTGTTTTATTTTGAATGGCCGAGTTTTAAGCAATAGTAAAAATAGGTTACTATGCTAGGTGTTTTACCCACAATGATTTCCTAGGTGAAATATTATGTACTGGGTGTTTGCTTTCTTTTTTATTTGTTATTGTTTTATATTACGTGTGCACTAATTCTATGTACAAGTTTATTGGGCTTATTTTTCCTATAGTTTTATCCATCAATTTAGTTGTATTTGGTAAAATTGCTTATGAAATCAAATTTATATGATGAATGGTACTCCTTGTTATAATCCATCTAGCATATTATCTAATACTATATCATTTTATTCTAGTGGCAATTCTATAAAAATCGTTTGCAATTCCTTACTTTCATTTGCACTAAACTAATAATTTAGATAAAATAATTGATTCTACACATATATAATTGAAATAAATAAAATTATTGAAATAAAATTGTATCTTGGATCTAGAGATAGGGATATTTAGTTAACTATGAAAGAGATCAAATACTTGGAAAGTGAGACTAGATCTAGGATAAATAGACTATAATAAATGCATACTATAAATTCTAGAACTATATGATGACTTAGATCAAGGCTTATATAAATTCAAGTCCTAAGAAACCATAGTAACAATAAGATACATTTCGGTTGTATTATTATTTTTAAATAAAAATAAAATATATTTATTGCAAAAAAATTAACATCTTATGTATATTATAAATTGTTTTTCTATGCAAGAAAAAACTACACAAATTATAATGCTTGATTTCATTTAAATTTAATTTGAAGTAATTAACCATAAAACAATCAAAAGAAAAAACATAACATGTCTTCTAAAATATGTAACAACTTCTCCATCGGATGCTTTGCTTCCACCTCTAGTTCCCCTATTTAAGACACAAGGAATCACCAACTAAGTGGATCTAATTGATCTAAATTTAAATCACTTATATCTATCTTTCTTGACTACCTTCATTCATTATTTCATGCTTCTATTTTATTTGCATCATGCTATGTAATCAAAATTTCTATATTATAATAAAATTTATAAGTTTTTACACCTTTTATCAACACCAAGAAAACCTTTTTTTAGAGTATACTTTTTTTTTGATTAGGTAAGTGTTACCAAATAAAGGGGGTAACTCCCAAAAGGAAACTATTAAATTTTCTTGCTTAATGGATTATGATCCATTCGCCCTTTGCCTTTACATTAGTGGGGCCCATGCTTTTTGAATATTTTATATTTTCTACCATACACTCTATGAGGGCCTTGTATTCTTACAATCTGCGTAATCTTTTAGTAGTATTTACTATCTGCATAGCTTGAGAACTTCCTTGTGTATGCCACCTTGCCTTTAATACAAACTTCAATAATGTACATGGCCTTGTGCATTAATTTCCATCACTTTGGTTTTCATCGGGATAATGATATTTCCATTCACTACACTTGTGTGGAGCACCTCCATCCTGCTTCATGATTTTCTCTTACTTCGACCTTCGTATGAGTGATCTACCACTAAGATTTTAATTGAATATCATTTATTCTTACACACTTTGGATTTGGCTATTTAATGTAGATGCAACATCATTTTTACATAATGAGTAAAACTCAGTACTCGGCTTTCATGGAGACCCCTATTCTCTTAACCTGTGATAGGAGCCAACTAGCTTTTTTTAGGGTCTATTACGAACCAAAGGTTGAAACTTGTGCTGATAGAGAATGGATTTCTTTGTGAAATTTATTCTAGGGGAGAAATTTATGGTTTCAAAAGAACGATATAGAGTCAACATAGATATACCAACTCAATTGTTTTGCCTTTTTCTTGATCTTAGGGTTCTGAAGGAAATAGTCATTGGTATGGATAAAGAGTTATTTTTTCCCATCTATTTTTCCCCATCTATTAGATAGTTTGGAGGAGGTTTTTGGAGCCGTACAACTTGGCGTAGGTGTTTCTTGGCCGAAGGATTTGGGAAAACCATTGGGAGTGCATTGTCTCTTGTTTCTTTTGGACATGGGAGGGGAGGAGCTCAAAAGACATTGGAGCCGAACCTTGGTTGCATATAATTTTTTGAGAAAACTATACCATTATGAGCTTGTGGCAAACTTTGATTGGTTGGAGGACTTCATGGAATTTGAGACCGTGATGCAAGAGCATCCTCGGTTGTTAGAGCAATCTTACATCAACCAAAAAGGAAGTATTTTAATTTTTAATTTCTTAAGGTTTGGTGATTTTGTAGTTGGAGAATAAATTACAATTTGTTGGCCAAAATAATGTAATAAATAATTGACCTTGTTAAATTGTTCAAAATCTTGATGTGGGAGCTAGTTTAGGAGACAAATCTTGAAAAATAAAAAAAGGTAAAGATAGGCATGGACTTTTGGGAGTTACAAATTTTCATAACTCATTTATTATTTCCTAAATGCTAGAAAATAAAAAATGGGTGCTCAAGATTGAGTTGTTTGATTTTTGGTTTTTTCGGGGTCCTGTTGAGTGGAGTGGGAATTTGAGTTGTCAACCGATTTTAGAAATTTCATGAAAGTGGGTTCAAATATGCCTTTTTTATGAGGATTTCTACCAGGTTTGGTGGTGGAGAATTAAGAGTTACATGAAAGCTAAGATTGAATACAATATTTAAGTCTTAAATTGTCAAATTCATAGGTTGCTTTTCCAGATTATTGGAGAAGTCTCTCCTGGGGTGTAGCAATTTATTCTTGGGCAGATTGGAGTCATGTTTGTACATTTTTGGTAGTGTTTTGCAGCAGAAAACAAATCCTTGAATCCATTGTTGAAGTTATTAAAATTTACAAATAGAAGAGAGCAAAGTTGCTAGTCTATTTCATAGTGTAGGTGAAGGTTGGAAGCTCCGAATGAGGTGAAATTTAATATTTTTGAAGGAAGGTTGCTGTTGAAGCACATGTTGCATGTTTAATGGTGTTATATCAGATTTACAGAGGTCTATGGTAAAGTCAATAGGCTTATGCACTTGTAATAAACACATGTATTGCATATTTTATGAGAAAATAGTGTATTTATTTTCATTTTGAGATACAAATATGGAGTTGTTTCCTATCCATGTAATTGAATGTATGATTTGAGATTATTTATGGTCCCTTGATCATATTACACCATCTGGGTAATGTTTGAATCATTTGATTTAAGTTTCTATTTACTGTTGTAATAACACAATGTGGTATGCAAATAATGAATTGTTGGGGTTTTGAATATATTTCCTTTGAAATCTGATTTTCATTTTCAGTTTGGTTGAAGGGAGAATATGTCTTATTTGAGAAGTTTTTTTTGAATTATTTTGAGTGTGTATTCCCTCTTACTTCATCAGTGGTGTCAGAGAAAGAGTTCCCGAGTGTGTAAACAAAGCGTCACACGTGAGGCAGTTTGCACTAGGACCTGAGAGGTTGGTGTGTGTGAATTTTTCTTGCATATGTATGTGAAAGTTGCAAGAGGAATTACTTAGAGGATTTCAGGAGTTGAGGTTCTTATGGTTGTGAACAAATCGCTAGTGTGAGGTAGTTTGCAACAAAACTTGAAAGTGTTGAAGATTTGTAAATAGATCGCCGAATGTGAGGCAATTTACATATATAAAACCTGAGGGTTCGAAGATTTGTGTTGTTAAGGCTTTGAGAGTGTGTGGAAATTGTTTGAAGAAATAATGAAGAAGAAAAGGAACAAAGTTTTTCATAGTTGTGTATGCAAGCGAACAAGAAGGAGAAAATATTGTAGAAGTATATTTTGAAGATAACATGAAGGAAAAGAGAAAAGGTGAAGTTGTAGAGGTTGAGGGAAAGAAAGAGTAAATTTCAGCAGTGGATGAGAGTCCTTTGGAGGACAAGAAGGAATTGGAAAGTGCATATGTGAGTAAAGAAGAAAATTTAATAATGCATATTGAAGCAGTTTCACTAGAATGGAATGAGTTGATTTCAGGTGGAACTAAGGTAAATTTCATTTTTTATGAATATTATTATAAAGATGGATTTGAGGATAATGAGGTTGTAGTAGAGGAGAATATTGATTCATATTTTATTAAATTTGAGAATGATGATTATTTTCGTACTATGAATGAATTAGTTCAAAAGGATTTTGTTAGTGATGTATGGCATGCATATAAAGATTTGGATGGTGTTACAAACCTAAGTGCAGGTGAATTTTGGTGGAGGTGGATGAACTATGATGGGTTGAATCCCATAAGATTAGAGGATAGTGAGATTTTAATTTGGAGGAGGTGGTCAATCTATGGTGGAATTGATTCCACATTCAGGAGGTTGAGTGAAGAGAAGAGTTGCCAAAGGAGGAGGATTCTTATTTTGGCTAGGTGCTGGAAGAGAAGGAAGAAGAAAAAATTAGAGGTATCTATTTCAGGAATGGAGTTTTTGTAGATTTCTTGCAATCTAAAAGGGTGGTACTACCACTCAACTCCATTTTTTGAATCTAGATTCACAAAATTTTCCTACCCTGGGTGTTTGATGTAGGAGCATCCTGGGTTGCGTTATGCCTTGCATAACCACCCCATTTTGTTTTGGTCAAAATGGTCCCCCCTTTTGTTTTGGTTAAGATGGGCCCCCCTTTTATTTCTTTTGTCCTTGGTGTTCTTGTTTGGGACTTAGGAGTTGTTTCTTTTTCTCCTAAGTCCTTCTTTTCTTTGTTTTTCCGGTTCGGGTATCATACCGACATTGACACTTGTTAATTTTCAAAGTAAAAGTGTCTATTTGTGTTCCGATCCCGATCCTTGTCCTTTGCCTTATCTTTTAATTCATGTTTCAGGTCCGTGTATCAGATCATAACCATTTCCTTACACCCTTCAAGGTGTAAGTCCCTTGCGAGGACCTGATTCTAACCTTCATTTTCTTCTCTTACACATTTGGCTTGTGTCAGAGTTGGGTTTCAGATCAGAACCTAAACCAAGAACTTAAAATGTTATTGTCCCTATTTCTAACCCAATCCCAACTTCCAACTCTCTTTGCATATTTTTGGATCAGACTTTGGACTATGGTTGACATCAAAACTTTTCAAAGTTCTGGTTTCACCCCATGTCCCGATTCTGACCCCTATTTTGTCTTGTCCATTTTTCGGATTTCGAACATTAGACCATCGACTGAACTTTGCACCTTTTGAAGGATCGATCTCATTCCATATCCCAACCCGACCCCTGCTTTTATTCCTTCTCATGACCCCACATTTATTATGACCGCCCCGATCCCAAGGCCCAACAACTTGCATTTAATGTCTAACCGTTTGCACATATGAACAAGTTTTTATTCTGCTGCTCTTTGATTTTCATTCATTCTACCTTAAACCAGTTTGATGAAGAACATGAGAGCGATACCGAGAGCTAGGGTTTTGAGGAGGCACTTCAATTCGATGTTGTGCTACCAGAATTCTTGGTTGAGTTTGGAGGTAGGGGAGTTTTTCTCTGTGTTTTATTTTGTTCTCTATTTTGTTGGGTTTGTTTTGCCCTTATTTCGTGATTTCCTTCTCTTTCTAGTTCTTCCTCGCTTTTTTTTTTTACTTTTTTTCCCATCGTGCCCTCATTTCATTTATTTTCACATCTTTTGGGTGTGTTTTGTTTGTTTTCTCGCTTGTTTTGTTTTTGTCGATGAGATTTTGTTTCCCATCATGCCCTAGTTTTCTAGGGTTTTGGCCGTACCATTGAGTCGAACAGTGTTTTAATTTTTTTTGAATTTAAAGTTTTGACCATTTTAAAATAAAGAATCTTGGTCCCGTAGATAACCCGATAAGGAAGGAATCATTTTTGGATACTATTACATATGTTTATGCCTTCGTTCAGTGTTGTTGTGCAAACCTTGATCCCCACATTACTATCATGATCAAACATTAGATTGACACCAAACCTTTTCATATATCAACAAGTATTTTGACCTATCAATAACCTAATTCCGACCTTTGATTCATATCGGGATCATAATTTAGTGTTGACCTTTGCACTTGTTCAAAAACTCAAGGTTAGGCACAAAACAAGAACCCGATCCTGACCTCCGACACCACATTGGGGTCGTGACTAGGAATGCTACCTAATTATATCTATATTTCAATTAGCTCGATCTCACATCACTACCCGATCCTAACCTCCGAAACCACATCGGGATCAAAACTTGGACTGTAACTCACACTTGTTCACTTACCTAAGGATTTTGGCTCATGGAAAAGTCTCGAGCCCGATCCCCGATATCACATCAAGATCAGAACTCGGGAAGCAAAATGCACTTATTTATCATTGTTGGTTTCATTTCGAACCATAACTTGATCCCGATTACTCATTCATATTAGGATCAAAATTCAACAAAATCCCGTCATTGACTCTGTTGTTAAAGTGTTGTTACTTGGCAAGGTATGATCTCGATTCCCAAACACTGTATGATCAAACCATTGAATTGCGCTAAACTGGTTCATTAGCATAGGTATAGGTGCCTAGCGACAACCTAATCTTGAAGTTTGACAAAGTCAAGTTTGTGCTTAAAATGGTTCGGTTCCTGGTTCTATCCCGAACTCGAAACCCAAATATGCTTGATTAACTTATTGAATGGGATTCTAGATTAAATTAAGGTTGGTATAATATAAATGTATGTGATAAATTGACTTCATATGTCTTTTCCTTATCTGATAATTATCAGTAGTGCAGGATAATTGACAAATGTTTGACTCAGAAGAAGAATTGCCCCCAGAAGGAGCATCAAAATTTTAAAAGCCTAAGAGATTAAAGCCATAAGAGATCCCAATCACAATGAAATACAAGTTTCAAGGAAACCCAGTGCCATCTAAGTTTGGCTCTGAAGTAATGAATATCGCAAACACATTAGTTGGACATTTGGATTCAAATTAGTTTAGGCAAGACACTTTCTCACCAGATGCTACCCCAAGAGCTAAAATTATTGCTAACTCTAGATTGGAACATTTAGCCACATTCCCCATCTCTGTACAATGCCTCGAGTTCATTCTAACTACTACACAAACCTACAATCCAACTCAAAGGTAGTGTATTGATACACACGAGAATGCAATTATTGACTTAACTCCTCCAATGATTAGGCTAATATTTAATCCACCTCCTCATCCTAACCCCAAGACCATGTCAGAAGATGAAGAACTTGCACGCTAGACACAAGATGAGGAGAAGAATAAAGCACTAATGAATAAGAGGTGTTTAAAAACACATAAGAAGTCAGTGAAGAAATTGCCACCTAAGTTTAAAAGGTCTGATTTCTCATATGAGATTGATGACATAATCACATTGTTGTCACGAGTGTTTGGGAAAAAGGATTCTAGTAGTTTTGAAAATTGGATGTTTCCTTTTATTCAACTTATCCTTGATGGAAAAAAAAAGGATTGGGCACAAATTATTTCAAATAACATTCATGATCAATTGTTAAAAGTAGTTGAAACCAACACATTCTATATGACTTCATATGCCATTTATTGTGCTGCAAGGATGGGTCAGTTCCCAGGGTTGAATACTAAAGGGTCTATGGATAGTGGCTCGGATAAGAAGAAAGTATGGGAATATTATGACCAATTAGAGCTTAAAGAAGAAGAACATCATTTCAAAAGGGTTAATGATGCATTTTTATATGTAGTTATTAATCAATTAATAGGTGATATTGGTTTCAGATTATCTCGAGAGGCGATGGAATTGATTGAACCTTGGGGTTATTGGTTTATCCAATACCCAAAGTATACCTATTTCAGATTTTTTGGGTTTGAAGATCACCCATTTAAATTTTCGAGGTGTTGCAGTGACAAGTGGGTCTTGATGGAGTTTGCTTGTCAAGCAGTTGAATTAAATGCAACATTTTCTGCACAACATAAAACTACTTGTCATTCTTTCCCCATGGAATTAGGATTTTATTCTTGTCATTCCAGCATAGTAGCCAAGACAAGCCAAGACAACAACATAATAATTCCAAGCCTTGAACTTCAAACACCATACTTCTAGGAAAAGCTTTGATCCTAAGAAGATGATGTATGGTCTCTATGCTTCATAGTTTCCTCTTCACAGGCCACTGCTGGAGGATTTTTGGGCTAATTTTAAAGATGAGTTTGAGGTAAGAAAGGTTAATAATTCCCCAAATGAAGGAATTTGAAGTTATTGCAGACATTCTAGATAATATCACCAATGATGGTATTACTTTGGATCCTCGTTATGAAATGGACAAAGTAGGCATAAAGGACTTGGATCCCATCAATTGGATGGAAAATGAGGTAACCAAGATTCATACGAGGACACACGTAGTTGTGGAAAGAAGCAAGAAATGGATTAACCTTTGCCTCAAACAATTGAGAGTGCAGACTTCAAAGAAGAGAGGTTCTAGCAGTGAACCTGTTTCCTTCACAAAGGTATTAAAGAAAGGTGTTGCAGCAATAGAGGCATCCAAAAAAGAGCCTACATTAGAAGAAGAGGTTTTATTGCAAAAAAATTGATGATGGTTTGAAGAAGGCTAAAATAACTTATGAGGTAGCTGCTGGTGGAGTTGTTTCAAGTTTCGGTGCCACACCTTTCGCTATGGTATACCCATGAGAACATACCATTGAAGAGACCCCTGTTACTGCACCATCAACGTTGGAAACAATAGTTGTTGAAAAAGAGGCGACTCCTATAATTAATGTGATAGAATCACCCATCCCTTTAGACTAAGAAATAACTCCATCTAAAGAAGGAGAAAGACTTGAATGGGAGGAGTATTTGAAGAAGGTTGAGGAGGACCCAGGTGAAGAAGGAACTGTGTTTGAAGCTAAAAGTTTTGTTTAATGAACAATTGGGGTTGAATGAGGTTTTAATTGAAAAGGAGCAGGAGTTGCTGGAAAGTGCCTTGAGGTTGGCTGTTGAAAAGTTAGCCCTAGAAGAAGAAGAACATAGAAAGAGAATGGAAGAATTAGTTGCTGAAAAAAAGAAAAGATGAAGAGATAATTAGAGAATGAGAGGAAGTTGAGACACTGAAGAAGGCTGGAGCAAAAAAGGCTACTATGGAAGAACAAAATTTAAAGGAATTGGAAATGCAGAGGTTAAGAGACGAAGAGGAAGCTGCTAAAAGGGAATAAGAGATGAGAAAATAGAAGAAATCAAGGTCCAAAATGAAAGGATGGAACATGAAAGATTAATAAAAGAATAAGAAGACCGACATAAGGCTTCTTCCAAGCAAACTGTTATAGTGACTTCTTCCACACCTCTGTCTTCAACACCGCCTAGTGTTCAATACGTGACTACTCAGATAACTACTCCCACTTGGCTCAAGTTGAATTTGGAAAAGAGATAACAAATTCATCCTCAACCTATAGTATGGGATGACATGATAAAAGAAATTGAGAAGGCGAAGCCTAAGAAGAAAGCTCGTGCTATCCACTACAAAATTAACTGATGATGGGGATATAATAGCTGAGATTTCCACCTTGATTGCTGATAAAGATGATAGAGAATTGAAAGATTAAGATTATCAAATAAGCATTATCAATCTGGGAAAGTATACCAGAAATCAACAAATGAATTTAATTGATATTGTTGCCACCACCACAAAATCTAGGTTAATAAAAGATAAGCAGGACAAGGATGAACTTAAGGCTCAGTTGGGATAGGTGAAGAGTTTCTTGAAGGAGTCAATTATTTCTACATTAGAGTCGTCACCAAGTTAAGAAGCTCCTATTATAATGAGTAGGAAAGAGATAGAAGATTTGTCTGAAATGAAGAAAAAGGCTACTTGGTTTGATAATTGGTTTAATGTTTTCAAGTATGACATAGATAAGCATTTAGATGAAGGTTTGAAAAATTATTTTGTAGGCTTGACCTTGGTTAAGATAATTGAATAATTTATAAGGAAATGGTGGGAAGAAGAAAATAAGCTCAAGCAGTACTTGGGAAAGCTTAGAGTAATTTAGAAAAATTCTGAAGAAGTGTTGATCCTATCACAGGTTGTGGGTGATGAGAGCCCCAAATATATTTAAAATTCTATTAATTTATCTTTTTTAAAAACACAATCTCATTGAGAAAATGATAGATATGATTAAAGGTATTCATGAGATATGGGTTCAAAATGTAGGTATATTTGAAAATATTGTTGCGAAGCTCATGGATAAGACTCTACCTCTTGATCAAAGACTTGAAACATTAGGGGAAATAAAAGATGCTTGGGAGGTGAGAATTGATAAATTAATGAAAGAAGGAGACACTTCTGAGTTGAATCTTATGGATAGACTGCTAGATATTAGATGTGAGATGAAGTGGGCAATCACAAACATTGGCCAGTTAAGGGAAGTAGTCGCTGCAATAGAAAAAAGGTTTGGGGAATCAAATTTTAAAGTTGACTAGGTTGATTGACCTGATTATGATGCACTAAAACAATTTTTTAAGAATTATGATGAATATCATTATGAGGGTGATAAATGAAAGAATTATTTTAGATACCTTTTTTTAGTAGCAACATTGTTGTGACAATTCTTGAGCGGATGGGCGACTCTAGATTAGTTTTGGTAAGTAAGAGATAACTCATAGTGGCCAGCAGAGGACAAAATCAGAACTCGTAGTTAGTTTTTGATTGAGGAAGAATGTGGCATCCCTTTTCAACACTTACAGTTTTCAACAGAGACAAACTCTTGGAGTTAATTGGGCATCCCTACAATTGTGGATATGGGCCCCAGATTTTTGGATCTTGATTATTGATGGGAGGAATTAATGTTATTTTTATCTATATTAAAGAATTCTCTCCTCATTGTAAAGGTGGTCTAATTCAAGTCTAATTAGCTACCCAAAGATTGAATTTTTTAGTATTTATAGTTATTTTTACAGCTTTCATGCAAAACATACTCAAAAATGTTTTTACAGTTTTAATAAATGTAGTTTTATTTTCAAAAGTGTTTCTTTTAGCTTAACGATGGTGTTGATAAATAATGGTTGTTCGTATGCCAGTGCATCTTGCTGCACATAAATGTTTCTTATTTGATGGAAATCAATAGAAGACTCAAAAATTGAAACCATATTATTACATTATCTGTGAATGATGTTTCTTAATATTTATTGATCTGTTAATTTTGATAATGAGCTTGTGATGTTTTATCTTTGAAAAGTAAAAAAAAAGTGAGGATGAATGGTTGTGTGATTTAAATTTGCATTGTGAATGGATGCAATGGTATGGATCATTTTGTAAATTTTATTGTTCTATAGTTTGGGTAATTAGGAAGGTGTTCATTGTTAGAATTTCATGTCTGAATTAAAAGAAATCCATGTTCATGTTGTTGCTGTCTCAAAGCCTTGATTGATATTTTGCTATTTATTTAAACCCCAAAGTTAAGTAATTTTATACTATCTAGTTTGTACTTGTTTACTAGCAAGTCCCTTGAACATTACAACCTCATTGACCACTCAACAAAACAACAAAATTGTGATCCAACATCTAGGACCTTAGAAGGCGATTGATTTAACGATTGTTTGTATTTTTCAGGAGATGTAAAGTGATTACATCTTGCCTACATGTTGTTGTGTCATTTTGGCCATCAAAAGTATTGGTGCTAGAAGGAGGGCCTGAAGAGGAACAAATTGGAGTGAAATGGGTCTTTTTCACCAGATAGGTTTGAAAGAGTTCTGAGATCCGCTATAAACCTAGATTCATTATTTGAACTCCAAATCCCTGTTAGACCCAGGGCCCGTTGGGTTTTGATCCCACCACCATTAACACCATCATGTACTCCACCTGGATTTCCACCCATACCACCGCTGGCACAACCAAATCCACCACCAACCATGGGATTCTTTGCAAATAATCCTTCACCATTGGGAACCATTCTTGGTGGCATTCAAAAAATGCCTAAGAATCTCGAGAAATTATATCCCAAGTACACCCATGGAGAGTCATGAAGTGCTGAAGAACACATACATGCATTCAAAGATGCCTACACTCAAGCTTAGATATATCATCATGATTTTGCATGTAGGTTATTCCCCTATTCTTTAGGAGATATGGCTTACAATTGGTACATAAACCTGCGTACTAGATCCATCCTGAGTTGGAAAAACTTAGAAGGTGCTTTTATTAATCAATTCTAGGTTTATGTAGACCCTGTTATCTTATATCACTAGTTTGCTGCAATTAGGAAGGAATCAAATGAACCATTTACGTTCTTTAAAAATCATTTCCAATAGATTTACAAGCGGTTGCAAGATCCCTATTTGGTGGTTGAGAATTTTATCATCCAAGCGTACTTGAATTCCATAGACCCATTGATTGGCTTATTTCTACAGAGAACCTACCTTGTGGTAGACACTGATTCACTGTCCAAGGTGTATCACCTTGCTATTAAACAACAACAACAAATAAGTTCACAAGAAGGTGGCCTTAGAGGGGTTTTTCCTCAGGATATTCTCCAATGTCTAATCCAACCCCACAGTTCAATATAGTCCCAGGGATGTCCCACTTTGCCTATGGACCTTTAGTTGAGTTACAATATTTGTCCCCACAACCATGGGTTAATGGTGGGACTTTAGATTCCTCCCAACAAACTCAGAATCCACATAATCTTACTGGAGGATCTAACTCTATGACTCACTCATCAACTGTAAATCTTGCAGAAAGTGAACGTACCACTCATCTGACCACAAAGTTAGAAAATCTAAAGAAAAATTTATCTCAGGTGACCAACGAGATGAATCAACTTAAACTTAACCCCCATCAACCAAAATCACAATCAAGGTTACCAAAATCAGGGATGGTTTTCCAATCAAAACAACTATTCGAATAAGAATGCCAATGAAAATCAAAGGAATTTTCAAGGTCAAAATTTCCCCAACCAAAATTATAAGAACCAAAATAGGGGATACAATCAGAGACCTAATAATAATAGGCAATGGAATACTGGACCAAACAATGGGGGAGTTCCCCGCCACTATCAGTCCAATGAAGATAAGTCACACACTACAAATGTTGCAGATTTGAACTTCATGACAAATTGGTGCAAGTTACATGACACTGCCTCAGATTTTGAAGTTAATTTCCCCAAGATGGAAAAGATGGTCAAAATGGCACAAGATGACTCCTAATCACCACAAGGAAATTCTAACAAGGGTAATGGGTCAGTTGATACAACCATGTCTTTTGAAACCATTGATGAATGATGCCGGTTTCTCATGCAGGGAGAGAATGAACCAGATGAAGATACCTACGATGCTTAGGCTTTTCAAACCAAGGGAGGCCATTTCTTGAGGAATTAGAACAAGGGGCCATTTAACACATCCAACCCTCCCAAAACTATGGTTCCCCCAAACCAGAATGATGACAACAATCCACCTCCACCAAAAATCCCACCTGAATTGCAAAATAAAGGTAACTCTATTTTTTTTCCTAAATTTTAGATGAATAATGACATAGAATTCGATTTCATTTCAGAAATGCAGAAACAAAATACCTCTGTGTCATTTTTTGACATTATGAAGTGGCACCGCACCCAACACGACATCATACTGAAAACTTTGGAGGAGGTAGATAGGTCAAAAGGAAAGAATAAGGTGAATCCAACCATCGATATGAACACAACCCTGTACAAAGGTAAGATAGGGACACCCCCATTTCTTTTGAGCTTGAGAATTTTTAGAAAAAATATACACAACTTCCTTTTAAATTCCAAAGCCTCAAGTAATGTAATGCCCTTCTCTATTTGTAAAAAAATGGGTTTAAGTCCAATTTAGACTCACAAGAAAGTAATACAATTAGATAAAACTAAGGTTAATGTCATTGGAGAACTAAAGAATGTACATGTGCAAATTGGATTAGACCCGCAGATCCAAACATATATGGATATTCACGTTGCCGATATCCCCAAAACATAAGGTATGATACTAAGCCTAGAACTTGATGAAAATACTTGGAGGTTATCTCTCCTTGGATTTCTTGTACATGTGGCTACCATGGAAAGGGGTAGCAACTCAAATTAGGATCGAGAGTGAACCATGTCTAAAACATATGATCACTAAATATGATTGTCCTAATGAGGTCACCTATTTTAAAACTGAGATAGGAGTGTATAAGAGGGAAGGAATTATGACCTTCTCAATGTTTAATCCTAACTACCCACAACCTTTGGAGCATAGTGATCCTATGACCATTGTCAACCAACAAGTTTTAATTAGAAATTTACAACAAGATAGGCTATTTTTGGGAGATGAGGTTGATTTATGGAGTTTGTTACTCCCGAACTGGTGTAGGGTCCATTACCAGATCCATTCTGAGCTGAGGGAGGCCATTTCCTGAGGAATCAGAACAAGGGGCCATTTACCACATCCGACCCTCCTAACACTATGGTTCTCCCAAACTAGAATGCTGACAACAATACGCCTCCACCAAAAGGCCCACCTGAATTGCAGAACAAAGGTAACTCTATTTTTGTTCCTAAATTTCAAATGAATAATGACATAAAATTCAATTTCATTTCAGAAATGCATAAACAAAAGACCTCCCTTTTATTTTTTGACATTATGAAGTGGCGCCCCACCCAACATGATATCGTACTGAAAGATTTGGAGGAGGGAGATAGGTGAAAAGGAAAGAATAAGGAAACTCCAACCTCCGATATGAATGCAACCCTATACAAAGGTAAGACAAGGACATCCCCATTCTTTTGAGCCTGAGAATTTTCAAAAAAAATCTACATAACTGCCTTTTACATTTCAGAGCCTCAGGTATTGTCATGCCCTTCTCTATTTGTAAAAAAATTGGTCTAAGTCTGATTTAGACTCACAAGAAAGTAATATAATTAGATAAAACTAAGGTTAATGTCATTGGAGAACTAAATAATGTACATGTGCAAATTGAATCAGAACCACAAATCTAGACATATATGGATATTCGGGTTGCTAATATCCCCGAAACATACGGTATGATACTAAGCTGAGACTTGATGAAAATACTTGGAGGTTATCTCTCCTTGGATTTCTCATACTTGTGGATACCATGGAAAGGGGTAGCAACTCAGATCAGGATCGAGAGTGAACCACGTTTGAAAAATATAATCACTGAATATGATTGTCCTAATGAGGTTTCCTATTTTAAAACTGAGATATGAGTGTATAGGAGGGAAAAATTATGAGCTTCTCGATGTTTAATCCTAAATACCCACAACCTTTGGAACACAGTGATCCTATGACCATTGTCAACCAAAAAGGTTTAATCAGAAATTTACAACAAGATAGGCTAGTTTTGGGAGATGAGGTTGATTTATGGAGTTTGTTACTCCCGAACTTGTGCAGGGTCCATTACCAGAGCCATTCTGAGCTGACATGTCAAACCTATGTATATATTCTCAACCATGTTTTTCATTCAAGAGAGACCCATGAAAACCACCCCAAAACATCCTTGAATCAGTTCCCATTTGAGCCTAGAGATGCAACTATTTCGACAAGGACCAATAATACCCAAGATGAAGTCGCTCCCCAAACGAGATAGACTCAGGTCCTATTTTCTGATTTATGAAATAAAACTGAGGAATCTCATAAGTTGTTTGACACACCCACCCCTACTAACCTTCCAATTCCCAAGGGGTTTCTCAAAAAGATAATCGACTATAAAAATGCTGATCAAGGTGAGGTGCAGGAAATAGTTTTTGTACAAGTTTTAAATTTGAGTGAAGCACCTGATGAACATCATTTATAGTAGTCTCCCAAACCTGATGTATTGAACCAGTCTGAACCACCACTTATTTCTCACAAGAAAACACCCACGACTCACCTGAAGAAGGAGATCCCAACCCAAGACCAACTTTGGACCCTTACATTTGATGGTTTCAAGTATAAAACAAGGAGTGGAGCTGGAGTTGAACTAACAAACCTGAAAGGAAAAACCTATTTTGCTTCTTATAGGTTGCAATTTGGCTGCACTAACAATATCATAGAATATGAAGCACTTTCTAGAGGACTTATGTTTGCACATCAGAAGAAAATTACAACTCCAAAAATCATGGGAGATTCTGAGGTAATTATTAAGCAAGTTCGTAGTCAATATATGTGCCATAACAAGAGGTTGGCTACATACAAGAAAATGATATGAAATCTGATAGAATATTTCTATGCTTTTGGAATCAAATTGATTCCCAAAGAAGATAACCAAATCGTGGATGCACTAGCTGTTGCTGCCATTACTTTGGAGCCCATGCAAGATTTCATACTAAGAAGATTCTTTGTGGAATTTGCGTCCATTCCTGCTATACTTGAAAACCTTCAAAATTTCTAGGTTTTTGATGATGACAAACATGTCCTTGCTTTCCTCGCAAGTTCAGATGTATTTGAAGGGAAGATCATAGATGAATCTGATCGAGATTAGGGAGATTAGGATCCAAAAAATTATTATGCAAAAGGAATAATGAACTTGAAAAACCAACAACATTCCTAAAGGGATGGTAGCATTAGAAAGAATCTTCGATTCTGATCCCCAGGCTCATGAAAAATTGCGTACAGATAATGAAGGAAGAAAGTATGAGTGATATAACTTAGCAGATTCGAGCTTGAAAAAACACATTTTTATTTGTAAGACTTGTCCCAAAGAAATTAGGGATAAAATCTTGGGAGTACTGAAAAGAGACATCACAACAATCACTTGTGGGTATGAAGACCTAAAGACCTTCGACACTTCAGTAATCATGCACACCATCCCGTTGAAACCTGAAGCAAAGCCATTCTGACAAAAGAAATACCTAGTCAATGCTCTAATGAAACCTCTAATTCTTAAAGAGGTACAAAAGCTACTGTCGGCAAGAATAATTTTTCGATTAAAGCATTCAACCTAGGTTGCTAATTTGGTCCCTATCCATAAGAAGAACAAGGAAATTAGATTGTGTGTCGATTTCATAAATTTGAATAAAGCTTCAGAAAAAGACAACTACCCGCTCCCTTCTCTTGATGAGGTGCTGAAAATAGTTAATGGTTCATAGATGATGTTGTTCTTGGATGGATATTCAAGATACAATTAGGTGTTAGTAAACCACAAAGATAGAATGAAAATTGCTTTCACTACCAAGTGGAGGAAATTTGCCTACAGAAGGATGCCGTTTGGTCTCATTAACGCTAGAGCCACCTTTCAGAGCGCAATGGACATGGCGTTCAAGGATATGGTAGGTAAATGTATTATCATTTATATGGATAATCTAACTTTATTTTTTAAGAACAGAGAAGACCATGTTGCAGATTTATCAAAGGTCCTTGGAAAGTGCATAAGTTATGGTGTATCCCTCAACCCGAAGAAGTGTGTGTTTGGGGTATCTGAAGGAAAAAATTTGGGACACATAATATTAGAGAGAGGGATTTCAATTGATCCAGATAGAGTGGAATCAATCTTGAAACTCAATATGCTAGGCAACAAAAAGGAAATGAGGTCTTTCTTTAGAAAGATAAACTTTGTAAGGAAGTTCATAACTGGGTTTGCAGAGATTGTAAAACCCCTCAATGAGATGATGAAGAAAGAGGCGAAGTTTGAATGGAGTAATGAAGAAAAGGTTTCTTGTGCACATATCAAAAATTTTATCACAGAGGTTCTTGTTCTAACTAGTCTTGATTATTCACCACCTTTTTATATTTATTCTTTCACATTTGATCATTTATGTGCTACTATTTTGACACAAAGAAAAGGTGAGGGAGATGAATGACCTATAGCTTTCATGAACTCTCCATTCAAAAATTATGAAGTTAGGTGTTTGCATTTGGAAAATTATGCCTTTGCACTGGTACGATTCGTTAAGAAGTTTTAGTACTATATTCTCCACAGTCAGATCACCGCCATAGTTCTTGACCCTACAGTGCAGTCTCTTCTAAGGCAAAGTGAATTGGGAGAAAGAAGAGGAAAACAAATGGAAATTATGTAGGAGTTTGATCTTGAAATTCATCTTATGAGGTTAGTTCGAGGGCAAGGTTTATCCAAGGCTATGGCTGACGTCGATACCAAGATTACTTTCCAACAATATACTATACGGTCATTCACAGGTGATCGTTGGTACACAAATTTAATTTTCTTGCTGTTAAACAATAAATGTCCTGATGGAATGAATACCACTCAGAGAAGAGCATTGAGATTGAAGATTTCCCATTATATTCTCAAAGGATGAGCCCTGTATAGGAGGAACTTTCAGGGAGTCTATTTATGCTTCCTTGATCAACAACAAGAAAAACATGTCATTGTTGAGTTTCATGGCAGACATGGTACTAGACATGGTTCAGCCAATGCTATGCCACACCAAATTTTGAGATCTAGTTATTATTGGCTCCACATGTTCTAGGGTGCTCATCAACATGTTAGGACATATCATACATGTCAAAATTTGACATCTCGTGAATGGAATCCAACAATGCCCCTGCAACCAGCATGTGAGGTAAGACTGTTTGGCCAATGGGCATTAGATTTTGCTAGGGTGATTAATCCAAAATGTTTTGCAGGTCACAAGTTCATTCTAACAGAAATAAATTATTGAATGTGTTGGACCGAGGCTCAACCCTACAAGAAAAACACCACCAAGGTTGTTATTAGGTTCCTCAATGAATACATTATCACCAGGTTTGGAGTAAAATTCACTTTGGTATGTGATAACAACCCTAACTTTTCTTTTGCAAAATTTATTCAATGGGAATAAAAACATAAAATCATTTTAAAATAATCTTCTAATTACTATCTATGTGTAGGTGAATTTCCCTAGCCTAGAATGAAAAATGAGATGAAATTCAAGTAAGGAAAAAAACAAACAACACCTCAACGATTGGCCTAGTTTAACTTGAACAAAATGAAAGAGAAAAGAGTGATATACATTGTCCAAGTTGATTGGTTGATTGGCCCTCATAAATTTCTTGATATGTGTGCTCCTAGATTGATTTTGACAACATAACCACTTGATTTTGCTTGATTTGGATGCAAGGATGGTGGATTTAGCTATGGATGCAAGATGGTTGGGTGTGAGAGAAGAAGGCTTGGATGAATGTGATAGAATGTGAATGAGTATGATTGATTGAGATCAAGAGTTGACCAAAGGAATTAGAAAATCATTTTTAATGTGCATGAGAATGATAAAAATAATTAAATATCCCTTGGGAAAGATAAAAGGAATTTAATATTCCTTGGGGGATGAGAGAGGAATTAAAAATTCCTCAAAAGGACCTTGGGAAGACAAAAAGGAATTAAAAATTCCTTGGGGGATGGGGAGACTTTACCAAGGGGGTTGATTAGGCTAGTTGATGAAGGATTAGAGGTAGGTTAGGTGGCTAATGAGGATTAGGAGCCCACTTGAATTTTATGGAGGATGTGACACCTTCCTAATCAATGATTAGGAATGTGCACATCCTTAATAAAGGATTAAGCAAGGGGAATTAAGAATAGGAGTGGATTATGGTGGATGAGACATAAAGGGAATTAAATAAATGGATTATTTATTGAATTCCTTGGAGGAAAGAAATAAAAGGGTAAGGTATTTAATTTTTTAACTAAATACCTTAGGGATTTAGACATATTTAGGGGGTATTAATTAAATAATAGTAATATTACTTAATTAATGTGCATTAGAGGATATTTAGATGAAAAAGGGATAAATTTGACCAAATATAGGTGGCCAAATATAGGTGTCTATATTTTGCCTCTCTTTGAGATGGTGTTACAAAGTAGCATCATTTCAAAGAAGATTAAAAGATAGCACCAAGAAGATGCCCCAATCATTAAAGGAGTGACTAGGATTGAATTATGGAGAGTGAAGATAAAGATTTGGGATTGAGGATGCTCCCTCAAGAGGACATGCAGGTTCAAGAGAACACAGGTGTGCTCTTGAAATGGATGAGATGATGCAAGGGTAGATGGGGAAGATGATGAAAATGATGGATAGGAGAGGATGATAAGCGATAAGAGATTGGGAAGAGAAGATAATAAGAAAGAGAAAAAAATGGATTTAAGGACAAAGGTCATGCCCCAGTCAAGATACAAGCCAAAATGGATTGATGATGGATGTAGTATAGTTGATGAGGAAATGATATATACTAGAACAACACAAGGATAGGAAAGGATACATCCTAATGATGATGATGAGAGTATTGTTGATGAGGGAAGGATACATCCAAAAACAACATAGAAGGATAGGGAAGGATACATCCGAATGATGACGATGAGAGTGTTGTTGATGAGGGAAGGATACATCCCAAAATAACACAAAATGATAGGGAAGGATACATCCTAATGATGATGACAATGAGGATGATTGGATCAAGGCTTGTAGCAAGGCTGGGAACAAGACCAAGGATGCGATTAGATGATTTGTGCTAGATTGAATGAATTAGGATTGGATTGAGATGTGAGATTGTTGAAATGAATGAAAATAGTGGAAGAAAAGATGCTTAGAATAAAAAATCTATATTATCCCATGCAGATTGAAAAGATGATGATATGATGAGGAGGATGGATGAAAAGATACTTGGAATAATAGATCTATATTATCCTAAGCAGATTGAAAAGATGATGATATGATGAGGATGAAGATGGGGGAGTGATGAAAACATATATGATGGATAGATGAGGGATGCATGGATAGTAGCCAAATCAAGTAAGTTAGTTGTGATGCATTATGCTACCATGTAATGATAAATTCATTTGATATAGCAAGAGATAATATGCACCAGGGTATGAGGAACCAAGGTGACTTCGTATCACATGCATGGGAATGACACAACAAACACAAGGTTAGCCAACATCCCAAAGTCCTAAGGGATTTGGTTGGGCCTAATATTGGGAGAAACACAAACACAAAGGATGTCCTAGCATAACACAAGACCACAAGAATCTTGGTGGGTACTACGTGGGACAACCAGGAAGAAAAGAACAAACAAAAGATCAAGATATGCCCCTATGTTTACTAGTCAAAGTGCACCATGATATGATGGATCATGGTGACCCTGATGAGGTATGATAGGAGGCTCAAAGGATAAACAAAATGTCAAAAGCATCAAAAGATCACAATCAATTTCAAATGTCCTTTGCCATAGGATCAAAAGGGCGGATGTGATTGATGCGGTCTATGATGAGTCTAGTTTATGGTTTAATTATTGATAGAATTGTTGTCTATTTCCTGCAGTTCTCATAAGATTTTGATACTTGGGAGTTGATCTTTTATAATATTTCCTTGAAACCATAGACTTTGGACATGAACTTATTTTCATAACTTTCAAATGATATTGGCATGCTTTATGAACTGATTGTGTTAATTTTGCATGTGATTAATGAATATCACTTTGAGATGATTATAGATATGTAGTTGTTGTGCGTACTAACATTGTCATACTGATGTAATTAAGACTTGCACTTCAAGAAGATTCCGCTAGCTAGGCATTTTCTATATCAGTCAATAAGGTGGTCATTTAATGAGGGAAGACTCTTGATGACTGAAGATTCTTCATGCAAATCAAATTGTAACTGCCTTGTAATGGTATTAAATTTTGTTGAGCAAGCACAAGCGATACTGCTGTGCCGGACCCACATTAAGGCAAACATGCCTGAAAAACTCTATGCATGCGTAGCCACCTCTGCTCGTTTTCGTGTTTTCCTAATATGGCATCCTCCGTGTCTACTGGAGTTGACCGCCTTGCTAGGTGTTTAAATAAGGCTTTGATTTTCTTTCTGAGCTCTTGAATAAAATATTGCTTGATTGATATAATCACACTTGAGTTTTTTTAGTAATACAGTCATGTTGCTCATTTGTACTCATGTTTTCTAATAAATGAAATGAAGTTATAAGTTTGTGCATTTGAGTCTATCTTAGTTTTAGGGAATAATTATCCAAGGGGGCCCACTTGGCGAGTATTCCATCCTATACCTTAGTTTATTTTAGTTGTTATTTTCTGTTCAGTTATTAGTTAAGAATCTGGCGCTGACTATTCTTGCAACCACTAGAATTCAATTATATGACTGTTCCTGTAGCCAAAGAAGACAAAGCAGTTTCCTATATGTTTGCTCAGATTTTCATTTCTATCATGTATTTCAGTTTAATCTTGTTATTGGTTGATGTTCAAAATTTATGTTATTTCCTTCAAAGCAATTTACTTTCAACATTGTGTTTTCTTAGCTGTAAGATAGATATGGATACTTTGGATTCCTAGTGCACATACAATGCTGACCCATTTCAAGTTTACGTTCCTAGGTTGAAAATTTAAATGCACCTTCATGATGATTGAAATGACTATTCAAGTTAGATTTTCAATCTCCGAATCATAGCTGCAAGGGCTTAATTGTTAAAATCATTATAGGAGGCCGACATTTTTGGCGCCGTTGTTGGAGATGGTGTCAAACTAGGTAGTTCTTTGGAGTCATTGATAGTTTTCCTTGCTGTAATGTTTCTAGAAGTTGTTCTTAGTGTACCCCTCATTTAGAAGTAATGTTCCCCCTATTATTTTTCCAATTCTTTGTGTGAGCTGGCTAATACTACGTTGATACCACATGCGTAGAGGAAGGAGGAGAGATAATCATGGGAGATTCCTTCCTAAAAATTCTGATCCATTCTAGTTAGTTGAGTACCAAAACCTGCCAAGAAATAGAGAAGAAGAAGAGCCATACCCCTTTGCTAATACATTTCCAGATTTGACTAGTTCTGAAGTTTTCTCTGAAGATCAAAATCTGATTGAAGAACACTTTTTTTTGGAACATCATCAAGGAGACATGGGTGATGCAAATGGAAACAAACCTAACAGACCTAACCAACCAGATTTTCCTTTCCCCATTGCTCATTAGAATGAAGTGGAAAATCTCAAAAATATCCCTGCTTCAGTCCTTCCTAAGTTCTTTTGAGTTGTCACAGAAGATCCTGATACATTCTTGTTTGAGTTTGATATAATCTGTATAAGTTATGACTACCACTGATGCCCATAGGCTTAAGCTATTCCCTACCACTCTAAAAGAAGTTTAATTAAGATGGTTCATGATCCTAGGTAGAGATATCGTGGAGACTTGGGAGGACATGAAGACAAAGTTCATTGAGAAATACAAAGAAAATTGTAGGGGAAGTGACATGAGAGGAGATGACATTTTTGGAATGCATCAAAAGGAGAATGAGAGCTTGGAAGCTTAATTTTCAAGGTTTCTATTTTGTGTATAGAAATATGCACACCATACACTCAATGAAGAATAAACAAAGTTGTTTTTATTGAGAGGAATTAATGACATTTTTACAGATTCCTTGGACCTAATGGGAGGAGGAGATATCACCCAAGTTCCTTGGGAGGATATCAAGAAGCTGTGTTAAAACTATTCTAGGGCAGCTTCAAAGAAAGGGAAAGCTTACCAATCCTCTATGGGTAAGTCATCTACTAGTGGAGTTTCAAGGATGGAGATTACTCACTTACTGGAATATTTCAAGCAAGAAATTATAAACAATCTGGCTACTCAACTGGATTCACTTTAGACCAAAAATAAAACAAGAGGAGGCAGAGGCAATGTAGGCAAAATATTTCCCTCATTGTCGACAAAAAAATAAGGACTACAGATGCAAGATGATAGCTAATATTGATATCAAGAAGATGGCACCCAAGTTGAAACCAATCCAAGGTGATGATGATCAAGTCTACTATGATGCACAAAGGAGGCCATGAGCTCCAAGAAGGGGTATGCCACCTAACCCACTATCTTTTGCTGGGCCATATTTTAGTTCTTATTCATCTAGTAATTAATGGAAACCCCCATATCCATCCAATTATGGAGGATATCCACCACAACCTTGGAATACTCATCCAAATGCTTGGCACAATCACCAAAAATCTCCACCCTAGTGGCAACAACCTTAGGGGAATTGGCATTAGTTTCAAGGGAACTAGAAGCCACCCCCATGAAACTTGCAGCAAGCATCTCAATGGAAGGGAGGATTGCAATGGCCAAACTAGAAAACCAATTACATGTAGCCACCTTCTCATCCCCAACAACCTGCTATAATGCCTCCTCCTACTAATCCAAGTTAAAATGCACCTAAACCTACTCAGCTACCAACCCAACCCACACCTAACCCAAATAATAAACCACAACAACAACGAGTATACTCTGCTGATCCAAATCAATTTCCTGCATATGATGTGAGAGTAAGTGACATTCGGTTGCGTTCAGGAACTAATTTACCAGCCCCTTACACACCTATTATCATTGAGCTTCCTATGGAAGAAGAGGAGCCTCTGAATGTCCCTGTTCAACCAAGTGCACCTAAAAATATTGAACCAGTCCCAACCAAGCAGATTGAGCCTGAACCACCATTTCCTTAGAGGTTGGAAATTGTGAAGCAAAAAGAAGAAAAGGAGGACACAATTTTTGACATCTTAGATTAGTTGAAGCATATATGTGTCTAGATACCTCTATTTTAGACCATAAAAGATGTTCCCATATATGGAAAAGTAATTGAGGAAGCATGCCTTAAGAAGCTAGGAAAAAAAGAAAGACCCCACTTCAGTTCATGTGGTGGGACAAATTGTTGACATCATGCTTGGGAAAGTGACTGTTCCTAAGTATAATGACCTAGGGAGTCCTATGGTAGGAGTTGTTATAAATGGGATGCAGATAAAGAATGCTCTGATTGATTCAGGAGCAATAATAAATGTGATTACTAAGGACATCCTGCAACAACTAAATATTGCAAGCATGAGACCTACTCCTACTGTCCTGCAACTTGCTGATAGTTCTACTATTAATCCCGATGGTATAGTGGAAGATCTAGTGGTAACTCTAGACTCTTGGGAGTACCCAACAAATTTTATGATTCTTTCTCCTAAAGCCACACTAGGTGGGTACCCCATTATTCTTGGAAGACCATGGTTAGCAAAAAAAAATTATTATATTGGATGTCAGATAGGAGACATGACCTTTTCAAATGGGAAGAACACCAAAAATCTATTTATCTACCCTCTTGCTCAACCATCCCATGATAAGGATGATTCAGTATGGCCACATGTTGGTGAAGAAGTCAAAGAAGTTAATTTTGTGGCACAACTTATGATGTTAGGCATAAGTCCTTTCTTGTGGCTTCAAGATGAAGATGAAGTACCATCTAACATAATTGAGAACCATTATGAGGTAGAGGAAGCATCATCCTCTGATTCTGTTGATACAATGAGGAAACTCCTGCACACTCTTCTTGCAGCCACTCATCTTGCAGACGCACTTACTTCATCCGGTCATCTTGCAACCATTCTTCCCACAGATGAACTTCTTGCAGAAACAGGTATGTTCCATGTATTGCTTCCAAATAAACTCAAGGTACCAAGAATTAGTGAAACAACTATGGTAGAGTTAACTACACAAGTGAAAGTGTTAGAAGGAAAATATCTGAATATCAATAGTAAACTGAGTGAAGAACAACAGTTGTCATTGAAAAACTTACTAAGGACCCACCAAAATGCGTTTGCATGGGATTATCATGATATGAAGGGATGGGATCCTAAGATTTTCTCTCATAGGATATATATAAGAGATGATTGTACACCAGTAAGGCAACCACAAAGAAGAATTAACCCTGCATTGAGAGAAATTATAAAAGGAGAACTACAAAAATTGCTTGATGCTGGATTTATCTACCCCATTTCAGATAGCCAGTGGGTGTCCCCATTGGTAATTGTGTCCAAAATAGGAGGAAAATGGTGAGTTTGTATTGATTATAGGAAACTTAACTCTACCACCAAAAAGGACCATTTTCCCTTACCATTCATAGATCAAGTTTTGGACTCACTTGCAGGAAAGCAATACTTTTATTTTCTTGATGGATTTAGTGGCTATTACTAGATCCAAATTGTACCAAAGGACCAAGAGAAGACCACCTTTACCTATCCATGGGGAACCTATCCCTACTCAGTACTTCCATTTGTCTTATGCAATGCACCTGGAAATTTTTAGAGGGCAGTCATCAACATATTTTTAGATATCTCTCATGATTGCATGGAGATTTATATGGATGATTTCACTACCTATGGTGCTGATTTCAATGAAGCATTGGAAAGTCTTAAAAGAGTCCTACAGAGATGTGAAGACCACAATCTGTATTTAAATAGTGAAAAGTGCTTCATGATCATGCAAGAAGGTGTAGTTCTTGGCCACTACATCTCTCACAAAGGCATTCAAGTAGATCTTGCAAAGATTGAGGTGATTACCAAACCTCCTATCCCTAAAAAGCAAAAGATGTTGAGAGTTTCTTAGGAAATAAAAGTTATTACAGGAGGTTCATCAAAGACTTTAGAAGAATGGAAACATCATTGTATAATCTCCTCACTAAAGATGCTAAATTCCAATGGACAAAAGACTGTGACAAGACATTTTATGACTTGAAAGGAGCTTTAAATCACACTCCTGTGCTCAAGGAACCTAATTGGGACTTTCCTTTTCACATCCACATAGATGCATCAAATTGTGCTATAGGAGCAGTCCTAGGACAAAAAGAAGGAGCTATTCAAAATACCATTTACTTTGTTAACAAAAAACTGCAAGTAGTTGAATTCAACTTTACAGTTTTAGAGAAAGAGATGTTAGCAATGATCTATGCTCTAAAAAATTTAGGCATCACATAATAGGCTAACAGATTATTGTGCACACCGATCGTGCAACCATTAGATACCTCATGAATAAACCTATTATTTCAAGAAGGCTAGCAAGATGGTTATTGCTGATGCAAGATTTTGACATAACCATCATGGATAAACTAGGGAAGGCCAATGTTGTTGCAAATTTTATCTCAAGGTTGAATACATCAAAGGAAAATCAAGTCATAGATAATTCTTTCCTTGATGTGCACTTATTTTCCATCAGTGTGCAAACATAGCTAATTTTTTGGTCACAAGGAGAGTCCCTCCTCACTTCTCTCCAAAAGAGAGGAGAGTTCTCATTGAAAAATATTTTCCTTTCTCATGGATTGTTGGATGTTTGTTCTACGTCGGACCTAACCAGGTCACTAGGAGATGTGTGAGAGAAGATGAAACAATTGATATTTTTCATGCATGCCACAATGAACCCTGTGGAGGACATTTTGCAGCCAAGAGGACAACAATGAAGATTTTGAACACAAGATATTACTGACAAATGCTCCACAAGGATGCAGGAATATATACAAGGAAATGTGATGAATGCCAAAGGATGGGCAAGCCAAAAAAGTTTGATGAGATGCCACTTTGTCCCCAGGTAGCAATCAGTCCATTTGATAAGTGGGGACTAGATTTTGTAGGATCCATTGATCCTCCATCAAAAGGTAAATCCTATATTTTGGTATGCACTGATTATGTAACTAAATGAGTAGAAGTTAAGGCCATGAAGCATGCATGAGATAATAAGGTTGGAGAATTTCTATATGAGGAAATTTTCACACGGTATGGAGTTCCAAGGGAGATAGTGATTGATCAAGGGACTCAATTCATTTCAACCCTTGTTACATCACTGGTCAATGAGTACAACATTAGACACAAGAAGTCTAATCCTTATCACCCCTAGGCCAATGGCCAAGTTGAAGTGACTAACAGAGAAATTGAATCCATTATGACCAAAATAGTGGCTATCCATAAAAAGGATTGGGCAAGCAAGCTACCAAAAGCTGTTTGGGATTACAAAACTACCTGGAAAACAACTATAGGATTCACTGCATTTGAGTTGTTGTATGGAAAGAAAGCTATGATGCCCATTGAATTTGAGCATAAAACTCTTAGAACTGTAGTAGAATTGGGAATTGATATCTTCGAGGCACAAAAAGAAAGAATCATGCAATTGAATGCTTTGGATGAGATGAAGAAGGAAAATTTGCATCACATAGAGGTAGTGCAAAACCAATGAATAAGGTAGCATGATAAATTCATCACGGATAAGAAATTTCAGCCTAGAGATTGGGCACTGCTCTATGACTCAAGATATCAGGATAATGTAGGAAAATTACATACAAGGTGGCTCCAACCATATGAGGTGGATGAAGTATTTTCCAATGCAGCTATTCAACTTATTACTATTGACCCTATCAAGTTTAAGATACTGGTGAATGTTCATCGCTTGAGATTGTATCATAAGACAAATTCTAAGGAGGAGTTCTTGCAACAATTCATTCAACATGCAACACCCAAACTTCCTATAGCCGAAGGAAGTGGACCTAGTGTCCCTTCTTTTGGCTAACTGAGGTACATAACTTGTAATAATAAATATTTCCACTTCTATGTGGGTCCACTTCTTCACCCATCCACCCATACATTTCAACTTTATCTATATTCCATTCTGCCATCATTTTACTTCACTTCATTTCATTCCATTCCGTTCCGCTCTACTTTCATTAATTGCTCAACAAATTTCTTGAAAATGACTGATACTTTATCCATGACCTTTGCAATAAATCTTCCATGAATTTAGGTACGTGTGCATCAATCATTATATCTTAATTATCTTTTAGTGCATTTATTTAATTGCTGTGAATTAATATGGAACGTTTGCCATAACATGTAATTATTCCCTGCCCTGTCAAATCAACATTCCACCTCACCTATGAGAGAAAATGTGAAAATTTAGGTTGGGGGGGGGGGAACGTGTCAATGCCATGTCCGCATGTCTTCCTGTATTGGTTCACGTCAGAAAAATTTGAGTTATTGAGACAATTTGAATTCTGAGTGAGTATGGTGATGGCTCGCATGTGTGAAGTGACAATTCATCGCCACCATTTTCCTTAATCATAGCCTACATTTATTACTCTTTTATTTATCCTATCATAATCTCAAGCCAAAAGGTAAAATTCAAATGATGCCAACATTGGAATTTAACAAAATTGTAGGAAATGAAGAAGTTTGGCGTCTAGAAAATAATTGTAGGAAGAAAATATTTGCAAAATAACTATTTGATTGTAAAAAATGGGAGGTGGGTTAATTCAAAATGAAACCATGGTTCACAATGTCTTACTATAGGATGCACCTTGCCTAGCTGAGTTTAGAAACTATGGATGGCTAGATTATTTCTTAAAGATGGATGGTTTTGATGAAAATGTTGCACTAGAATTTTGCCAAAGATTGTCCGAAGGGAAATCCATGGTAAAGGGATTATAAGTCACAACTATAGAGGAAAGAATTGTGAAAGTTATAGGGTTTCCTAGTGATGGTGAGCAATAGCCTACAACCAGAGATGCCAAGTCGGCTAGGGCCAAATTTACAGAACCTAATGACCCTTCGTTGAGCATAGACAAATAGGGTGCGAAGAGGACTTCTCTGCCTGACCTTGTGGAGGCAGAAAACTATCTATGTTGTGAAGTATATTACTTGTGAAGGTCGCCAGTCAAATTTACTTTCCGTGCATTTTAAGCTCATGAACCATATGAGGCACAAAAGGAGAATGAATGTGCCCAACATGCTATCTTACCTTCTCTCAATCATGGTAGAAGAGACCCAAAAAGGTAGGGACAATTTCATTTCCCACCATTGTGTGATTAAATTATTAGTTGAAAAATCTCTGTATGATGTGTTCGATATTTCCTGGGAAGAATTTTTGAACATTTATCAAATTAGACCAAAGGATTTGCGATCGAGGGTTTTGCCTCAACCTTGTAGGGTTGGAAAAAGAAGGAGCAATGTTGGGGCCACTCTTGGCACCTCAACTTCTAATGCAAGCCCTAGTGGAAACCCTCCTGCAACAACACAAACTATTGAAATTAGTTCTTTTGAGGTAGACCATTCTGATAAAGAGGGTTCCCTCCTGACTCTGATGATGATGTCCCTCTTGACACCCTAATGTAGACTAGGGAACAAAAGAACAAGGTAAAAATGAGAAAAGGAAAAGCTAAAAATAAAATGGTAGAAAAAGAGGTGCCAAGCTCCAGGAAACAGAAGGCTGACACTGTTCCTCCTGCAGCAAAACAAAGCCCTAGTAGAAAATCAAGGTCAACTAGGCCAGCCATTGATGAAACTCCTAGGGAAACATTGCAGGAGGATGCAGATGATCCAATGGAGTAGGTGAATGATTAAGAAAAGGACGTGTTTGAAGAAGCAACAAGAATGACATTGGCAGACCTTACCAACATTGTTGAACAAGTTGGAAAGTAGGCATGTGAGGAAAATCAGGGGTTTGTGCAATAAGAATTCCTGCAACATGAGCAAGAACAAGATTTTGAGCCCCTGCAACTAGAATTGGCTGAGCAAACATAAGCCCTACAACTGGTACTCTACCAAGAACAAGAACAAGTTCTAGGTAAAATGATGGTAGGAGTACATGTTGTAAACAAGCTACAATGAGAGGGGGGGTTAATTATTTTTATTCAATAATTAACTTTATTAACCTTTATATTCAAAGCATTAACAAAATTCAATCATAATGCATAAATAAGAAAATAATCACAACACCATAACACCAAGATTTTTACATGGAAACCATGTTAGGGGAAAAGCCACGGTGGATGGCCAATCGATAATTATGATTTGAGTATACTCAAATGAAGATTACAAAAAGGGGAATGCACTTGCATTCAGGCACACTGCCTAGAGCTCACTGCTCAAAGGGAAGGCTCATTTCCTTACGAAAAACAATTAGATTAAAACCATTTGAGAGTTTGAATTGAGAAAGTTAGCATCTAAAAATGCTTGATTACAGTTCCAGTTAAGCACAATAATAGATTTGTTGCCTTATAGATTGATTCAGTACTTTCGCTTTGTTATGCTCATACACATAACACAGATCTTCTATGCGCAAGTGAAACTGTGCATTATCACTCTTGTGATATGATCTTATTCATTATGCACACTACTACACACTTCATCCATGCATCAGAAAGATACAAATGACTTATATATATATCCACAATCATAGAATTCAATTACACTTTTTTGGCTTTAATAGAACACACAAATAATTACAACTATCAGCTAGATCCTTGATTAAATATTTATGCGCATCCTCCAAAGTCGGTTAAGACATAAAGGGGACCCAAACAAACATGATCGAGTAGGAAAAAAATTAGCTAATTATTCCTTATACATCTGTGACATAATATATTCCTGAAGTTGGCTCCAATACAAGAAAGACTGAGAATAAGCCAACCAGATCTCCTATCTTCCACATGAATTGATACGAGCCACTATTCTTCAGAAGTAATAGAGATATTATATCAAAAATCATTTCTTGAGATGCTTAACACAAAATAATAACCTAAAATCTTCATACAGATCATTGAATATTGTGCTACCGGATAATCTATTATGCCTTATCAATCTTCAATCTATCTGCTGGTATGATTGAATGATAGTGCACGTAGCTAATCATCAATTAGAGTTTCCATCAATGAAAAAATCAAGTGATACTGCAATGTATTTTTCCAACAATCTCCCCCTTTGGCATTGATGGCAACACTTAGTGAAAAATGACTAATTTTTGAATCACTACCCAGATAAACTACACTGCCTGCTCCAAAATTCCAAAAATACAATTCTCCCCCTGAGACGATTAAGAATTTTCCACTCCACTCTTCTCCCCCTTTGACATCAATGGCAAAGGTAGGGACCGCATACCAAAAATGGGGCAATCAAAATTGTTATACAAAAATGCTTCTTTACATAAGCTAAAAAATGTCTGCAAAATATTTCTTCAACTGAATTAGATTAGTGCCCCAAACTCTTTTGAGACTGTCCATGATTGTGATATGGCCATAGATCAGGTAATATTGTGTCTCTATAGATTCCAAGTTGGACGGATCACCAACTACCATAGAGTCCTCTCCTTCTTTTAGAGCACTTGCCATCACTTCAATTTTTGGGCCAATAATGCTTTTGAGTTCACAGGTTTTGGCCACAATTTTATCATTTTCATGCTTCAAACCTTTTATTTTATTGAGAAAAGACATTAATTAACCTTCTAATTTCCCAAAACCACCAGTTAGGGGATCAAATGCTTCAGAAATAGCACCCAATTGACTTTCCAGATCTTTCACCTTCTTTTCATTTGCTTCAGTGAACTTTGAAAAATACAAACATGCTTTGTAGATCTTACCACCTTTTGATAAATAATTTTGTACATTATTTATACATGTGGCTAAAATAGTTTTTATCTTTGGAAATCAATACTTTCAATCCACTAAACCTTTTAGCATCAAATTCTTTCTGTAATTTTACCATAGCAGATTTTTTGAGTAACTCAAAATGAGTACTCACCAAGTTGATAAGCCTTTTCAATTCACTAGATGAAGATCTAGTTGGGTCTTTCACAAAAGAGGGCATAATATTCTCTAATACTTCGGATGCAAGGTTCAACAATTCACCATCTTCATTGTGAGATTTTAGTAGCTCTTCTTGGGATTTTGCTTGAGCAAATGAAGCTACTTTCATTTTTTGGATTGGGCTTAAGGTATACAGGTCAATAGGACCTTCAATTAGTTCCTTTTCAATCTCTTCCTTGTGATCAACCAATAATTTCTTCACTGCCTCAACAACGTGTCTTGCCTTAATTGGAATTGGCTTCACATCATCTTTCTTTTCCTCAACTATTGCTTCCTCAATTGAAGGTTTTGATTTGTCTTTAGAGATCTCTACCTTTTCAACTGATACATTCTCAAGTGCCTCAACTTCCATAGGGATTTCAGTGTTATCTTTTGCAAGAGGAATCTGGAAGTTTTCAGTAGCATCAAATTTTCCTTCTTTTACTTCTTTCACCAGATCAGATGAGACATCGTCAGCATGTGTTTCCTCAACCACAACTTCAATTCTCTCATTCAACATTATTTCCCTCAAAATTTTCTCTGTTTATATTGTGACTTCATCAGTTTGACCAATCATTAGCTTGTTAACCACTTTTTTGCTTTTAAATTTATTTAGGGACTTATTCAAAAGTGTCTTCATGTCATCCATAGACATCACTAGACATAGTTCTACAAGAATCCTTTCTCTCATTTATCCCTCTTCTATTCTAGCACTCAACCTTCTTGATTCCAAAATGTCATACAAACTCTTTGGTAGACTAGGCATAATTTCAATGAATACTTTATTGAAAGTATTCATATGTTTTATCGTTGCTTCTTAAATAATTCTTTTGTCAGATTCATCAAAAGACTCGTACTATTTGCAAAGTGGTTTTGGATTTCCATCCTTAACCAAATATTTTTCAACTACTTGTACTGACATATCTAGTTTGTTAGTCTTTTCTTTCTTTTTTGCCTAGTCATCTCCACCGGAAGGATTGCCTTTTGTGACTTTTATTGCCTAGGTGCCTTGATGCCTAATCTCTTTGACTTCTTCATCAGACTCATTTTTCTCATCATTAGAAACAACCTTATACAATCTCTTGCTCTATTTCTTTCCTTCCTTTTCGGATCCCTTAGACTCAGTTTTTGCAGGGGTGGACTTTGCTATAGGAGCTAAATGAGATAGAAATATTCTAGTTGTTCTAGTTCGGGCAGATGGTGCTGCCAGACCAACTATTTGAGCTCTAGCTGCCTCCTTTGCTACTTGCTTTACTACTTCAACTTCTTCCCTTTTCTGTTTGGCTTCTTTTAATAATTCTGCAGATATGCCCATACTCTTTGCAAGAACTTCTACTTCTTTTTTGACTCTTTTAGTAACCATAGGTTTACTGAGTTCATTATGAACCTGTGTTTCCTTCTCTGCATATGTACCAAGCCTTTCCTCTATTAGATCCATTGGTTTACTCAGTATGTGTTGAGTGTACATATCCAGAAACTTTCCATCAACTTCATATCCCATAGGCATGATCCA
The DNA here is from genome assembly GCA_007115665.2 of Sequoiadendron giganteum. Classification (NCBI taxonomy): domain Eukaryota; kingdom Viridiplantae; phylum Streptophyta; class Pinopsida; order Cupressales; family Cupressaceae; genus Sequoiadendron; species Sequoiadendron giganteum. Next base: position 623,336,986 of record CM021105.1, on the reverse strand, counting down.
GATAGTTCTTGGATCAGCAACTTCCATCATACACTGATCAACATCCACCATGAAAAAATTGAATCCTTGTACTTCTCTACAATAGAGGTAGGAATCCTCTCCCTTGCTTGCATCATAGATTGAAAAATCTTAAAGTATCCCCACATACCTGCATTCCTTGTTTTGATATTTGTAACATTGTACACTAGATCTCTAGTGTGTTCGACTACCGACTTGTCCTTTTTCCAATGAACCTTTCCAGCTCTCAAAACTTCGCCCATGAAATAACAAAATAAACTTAAAATCAAGTTACCATTTTGAAAGAATTTTTCTTGTCTTTCTTTATCTTTGCAAGATTCTCCATTAACTAAATTCTCAATAGTTCATAGAGGTCGTACTCAACATTTTCCTTCACCATTTGGTAAGCGACATAGATTGCTGTGTCAGACACAAAGTTGTCTCGACTAGAATGATAAATCTTGTATCAAATCGCCATAGATGAAAATTTAACATCTATATCAACAATGTTATTAATAGTCATTTCGCTTCTATCATATGTTGATCTTGTAACATCAGTGACTATTTGGTTTTTCACAGACTTTAGAATTGGTAGTCCACCGGAAGAGTTTAGACCAGGTTTTGCATTGATAGATTCCTTTGTAATTTTGAATGGAATGTTGAGCCACATAAATTCATCATGCACTCGACTCAAAAAATAACAAACCAACTTCGACTCTCCAAATACGAGAAATTTGACAATCTGTGTGAACTTATTTGTTTCCAGGATTTTATTTTTTTGGCTTTACATAGTAATCTTCACCAATGATATGATTATTGTACAAATTCAGTAGTTGAGAACTTCCTAGTTATTCAATATTGGCATGAATATAAACCCTAATGTATTTTGTGTGTAAAAATCCATACGAAACAAATGAAAATGCACCTAATGGATCGATCTCAAGAGACTTGTAGGGATGGCATTTAAATTTAGGACGAGATATGTCCTTGACTTCAACTACTAGAGGAGTATTAATTTTGACCAAATCACAAGTTTCGTGAAGTTTTCTGAAAAATACCTTTTTCACCAGATCGCAACTTGAATGCTGAATCAATTCGACGCTTGAATTTTTCCTCAATTCGTCAATGATTGCCTAAGAGTCTCCAAACTTCTTTTCTCCAAATGTAAAGTAAAAATGACCTTTTATCACTTGCATACCCAACTCTTTTGTTCAAATAAATGCTTTAACCCTAATACATCCGCTTACCGTGTTCTTGTATATTGTGAGGGGTAAATCTTCTACAAACCTCCAATACAACATACCACTTCCTCCAATGAGTTCAACAATATTTTTTGATTTTTTATGCATCTACTATACACATCCACATCTAGTGTCACTTATCGGCTAAGGGGGGGTTGTATGATTTTATTGAATGCTCCCCTTGGTCCAAAGGCCTGCGACTAATTCCTAGAGGAATTACCAGAAGCAGGTTCTGGTGCTGCCATATTTTCTTCAACAAAAAAAAAGGGATATTTCTTCACCCATTTCTTCTACATCTGCTATCTGACTGCATCTATAGTGAGTTTTCCTTTTCCTTTGATTTTCCAGATCTTTTCTGTTCCAACAAAATATAACAATGTGTCCAATTTGGTTGCAGTTATAGCACACAAAATTTATTTTTCTAGACTAGTTGGTCCACTAATTTCTTGTTGATCTGCATTGGTTAGAAGTATGGCCAAGTCTATTTCATGTATAAAATCTAATATTTCTATGAAACTGATTCATCACATTTATGCATTCATTTGACTTATGACCAACCTTATGAAAATTAAAACATTGACCTGAGAAAGATGGACCACTTTGATTCATCCTAATTCTACACTGAGAAGCCATGTGTCCAAACCTATTACAATTGTAACATTATCCATTAAATCTCTGAGCATTAGGTTGTCTTATCGGATACCTTCCAAATCTGTTCATTTGATTTCCTTGCTTGATATCCTTTGCTCGGGTCTGGAAATTTCTCCTTCTTCATATCCAAGACCTCACTTGTCACCATGAGTCCTCTGACTTCTAATTATTTCATCAAGCATGGAGGATCTAGCTTTGAACTTCTCTTTGTACTCATTTTTAGTAGCAAGTTCATTTTTGAGATCATCTAACTACCTTTCAAGTGCCTCTTCATTGTTCTTAGATTTTTCTAGTTCATCATCCAATCGGTTGCACACTTCATATTTTTCTTTCAGGGATTGTGCTAGGTTCTCTTCATTTTTATTTCTATCTTCAATCTCCTTGGTCATCTTCATCATGATGGATTCCATCTCATTATTTAGGACTGTATTGTCTTTGGTAGGATTTTCACATTCCTCTATCTTTTATTTCAAGGCTTGACTGATTTGTTCTTCTTCGATGCTCTTACTCTCACTCTGCTTGATCTGATCACATAATTCCTTTCTCTTTTCTCTAGACTTATTGATTTTTTCTTTCAGAGATGCAATGAATTTCTCAACAATTGAGAGGTTTTCTTGCAATTTTTGAACTTCAACCTTTGACTGATCAAGATCATCTAGGGCCACCAAAAGCTGTTGTTGAAGACTGCTTGAATCCATTAGAAGACCTTCCAAGATCTCCCCAAGCTATTATACTTCTTTTAGGGACTAGCTCTGATACCAATTGTTGGAAACAAGCTACACTGAGAGGGGGGGGGGGTGAATCAGTGTTGTGCAAAAATTAACTTTATTAACCTTTATCTTCAAAGCATTATAACATTCAATCATAATGCATAAACACAAAAATAAACACATCACCATAACACCAAGATTTTTACGTGGAAACCCTGTTAGGGGAAAAACTACGGTGGATGGCCAATCCACAATTATGATTTGAGTATACTCAAATTAATATTATAAAAAAGGGAAATGCACTTGCATTCAGGCGCACTGCCAAGAGCTCACTACCTTACAAAAAACAATCAAATTAAAACCATTTGAGAGTTTGAACTAAGAAAGTTAGCATCTACAAATTCCTGATTACAATTCCAGTTAAGCATAATAATAGATCTGTTGCCTTACAGACTGATTCAACACTTCTGCTTTGTTTTGTTCATACACACAACACAAATCTTTTATGCACAAGTGAAAATATGCATTATCGCTCTTCTGCTCTACTCTTATTCACAATTCACAATTCACACTACTACACACTTCATCCATGCATCAAAAAGATGCAGACAATCTTATATATATATCCACAATCATAGAATTCAATTACACTTTGTCGGCTTCAATAGAACACAAAAATAATTACAACTATCGGATAGATCCTTGATTAAACCTTTATGTGCATCCTCCAAAGTTGGTTAAGACATAGAGGGGACCCAAACAAACATGATTGAGCATGAAAACATTTAGTTAATTATTCCTTATACATCCGCGACATAATATATTCCTGAATTTGGCTCCAATACAAGAAAGACTGAGAATAAGCCAACCAGATCTCCTATCTTCCACATGAATTGGTACGAGCCACTGCGCTTCAGAAGTAATAAAGATATTATACCAAAAATCATTTCCTAAGATGCGCAACAAAAAATAATAACCTGAAATATTCATACAGATCAATGAACACTGTGCTACCGGATACTCTGTTCTACCTTATCAATCTTCAATTTGTTTTTCGGTATGATCGAATGATAGTGTGCGTATTTGATCATCGATTAGAGTTGACATCAATGACAACATCAAGTGATATTGCAGTGTCTTTTACCATTAGTATGTAGGCCCTCTAATTTTTCAATGAACATAGTAGTTCTAAATTTATGGAGAGAAATACAAAGGAGAGATGAAGAATGTAAAGCATAAAAGCGCAGGTTAAAGAAGGAAATTGAATAAAAAGATGAGGAAATTGAAAGTAAGAATGAAGAAATCACTGTTTTAAAGAAGAAGGTAGATGACATGACAACTCTAGTACCACAAATATTAGAATGCAGAGCTCCTCGAGGGTCTATGCTTTGTACTTAAATGAGAAGCATCTTTATTTCACGCTAGCAAGAATTATTTCAGGTTTGAGTCCTTCTATTGAGACCCCTATAGAATTTTTCAATGCTTTTCAGATTGCTCCCCCTAAGATGAAAAATTTGTTGTGCGAATTTTATTTACATAATTTTGCTGTGACCAAATATCAAGAATCAAATCCACTGTTATATGTTGGGGATGTCCAATTGAGGGCATTCATTTCTTGGATACATAATGAAGTAAGCTGGGGAAAGCAGTTTAGGACCTATAGACAAGTTGAATCCAACATTCCCCTGCCCATTAGGGTTGAATCTAGACATCCAAGAGATATTTTTAAGGTTTAGCATAGAATGTTATGCCGACCAAGCTATAGCTATAGGATCCTGCCTGAGAGAGGCAACATACAAAGAATATGAGGAGATGGAAAGAACTATAGGTGAATCTATAATGGGATACCTATCTTAAAGATGGAATAACCTATCTGATGATTTGAAGCAAGCTAAGCCTCATTCCACACACAAATTTTCTGCAACACTCAAAAGAGCTAATAGGTATATGCAGATTGGAAGAAAAAAAGGGAAATTCTCGCTTCCACTGATTTTCCAGCCACCTATCCTACTGTGGCCAATACCAAACTTCAGATTTTACAGGTATGACATAGTGGATGAGAGAAAAAGATGGAGCAGGCTGGAGAGACAACAAGGGTTCTATTGGGATCCTAATTCAGATACAACAATAACTGATGTGGGACAACTTGCAGTTGCCAATTTTAGGGCACTAACCAAGAAAAAGCACAACTCTTCCTCTGTTGGAGGACCAACAGGACATCAAGTTGGGGGGGAATGATGAGTCTAGTTTATGGTTTAATTATTGATAGAGTTGTCTATTTTCTGTAGTTGTCACAAGACTTTGATAATTGGGAGTTGATCTTGTATAATATTTTCTTGAAACCATAAATTGTGGACATGAACTTATTTTCATAACTTTCAAATGATATTGGCATGCTATATGAAATGACTGTGTTTATTTTGCATGAGATTAATGTATGTTTCTTTGAGATGATTATGGATATGCATTTTTTGTGCATACTAACATTGTCATGCAGATATAATTAAGGCTTGCACTTCAAGAAGATTTCGCCAGCTAGGCATTTGCCATATCAGTCAACAAGGTGGTCATTTAATGAGGGAAGATTCTTGGAAACTAAATATTCTTTATGCAAATCAGATTGTAACCACCTTGTAATGGTCTTAAATTATGTTGAGAAAGCATGGGCGTTACTATTGTGCCAGACCCGTGTTAAGGAAAACATGCCTGACAGACTCTGTGCATGCGTAGCTGCCTCTGCTCCTTTCCGCGTTTTCCTAATGTAGTGTCCTTCACATCTGCTAGAGTTGACCACCTTGATAGGTTTTTAAATAAGGCTCTAATGTTCTTTTTGAGCTCTTGGATAGAAGATTGCTTAATTGATGTAATCACACTCTTGAGTTTTTTAGTAATACAATCATGTTGCTCATTTCTATTCATGTTTTCCAATAAATGAAATAAAGTTATAAGTTCATGCATTTGAGTCTATCTTAGTTTTAGGGAATAATTATCCAAGGGGGCCCACTTGGTGAGTATTTCATCCCGTACCTTAGTTTAGTTTAGTTGTTATTTTCTGTTCAATTATTGGTTATGAATCTAACGCCGAACTTCTTGCAACCACTAGAATTCCATTTTGTGACTATTCCTGTAGCCAAAGAAGACATAGTAGTTTCTTGTTTGTTGGCTCATATTTTCATTTCTATCATGCATTTTAGTTTAATCTTGTTATTGGTTGATGTTAAATATTTATGTTATTTCCTTAAAATAAATTTACTTTCAACATTGTGTTTTTCTTAGTTGTAGGATAGATATGACTATTTTGGATTCCTAGTGCACATACAATGCTGACCCATTTCAAGTTTACGTTCCTAGGTTGAAAATTTAAATGCACCTTCATGATGATTGAAAGGACTATTCAGGTTAGATGTCCAATCTATGAATCATAGCTGCAAGGGATTAGTTGTTAAAATCATTGTAGGAGGCCGACAGTGTGTTAGGAAGGATGCATCCTGTTAAGACCAGAGAGGGAAACTAAATGAAAAGATCAACATGACATTGGATATCTAAAACCAATTGAACCTCATGATACTAATGAAATTTTTTTGTAAGCACCAACTAGGATAGGGATGCACTTGATGACACAACCAGATGACAAGACAAAAATATGACAAGATGGACACACCCTAAAGACCTAGGGGCTCAAGGGTTGATCAAAGATCATCCTTGCCTACGTGAAATTGTAGAGCCCTCGTAGTTCAATAAAGGACTATAAACTGACCATGGATAAAAGCAGAAAGAGGAAAATGGAGACCTCTATGGATGACTAAGACTAGATGGACAAATTCCAAGACTATATAGGTGAATGATAGGGACTGACACAAAAGGATAGAGCAAAGCCTCGAGGGCTCATCGATGATGGCCTTGCCTATGTGAAATAACATAGGAAACATAGTTCGACAAAAGACCAATGATAGAAAATGGATAAAGGATGATGAGATGACTATGATAACAAGATACAATGATGGAGCTGATATGAGGATACAAGCTATACCCTATGGATAGGATGATTGATATGTTGGATGTAGAGTACATGAAGCTCATACATTGGATAATCACCCAAATCATCAAAAGATGAATTGGGAAGATGATATGATGGATAGATGAGTGATGAAGAATGATAGGAGGTTAGAAATATGTGAGAAATAGAGAGGAGTGATAATAGTGAGGTAAATGGATGGATTGATAAAGATGAAGAGCTAGAAAGATGCTAGGATGGATGGATAGAGGGATAAAGATTTGGAAAGATGGAATGGATCACTGGATGGATAAATGGATGGGGAGATAAGGATGAATATATGGAAAAGGACTATTGGGTGGGTGGATAGGTAGATAAGGATGAAAAGATGGAAAAGGACTAGTGGATGGGTGGATAGGAAGATAAGGATGAAAATATGGAAATCGATTAGTGGATGGGTGGATAGAGATATAAGGATGAAAAGATGGAAAAGGATTGGTGGATAAGTGGATAGGGAGATAAGGATGGAAAAGGACTACTGGATGGTTGGATAGGAAGAAAACAATTTGGAATTTGGAAGGGATTAATTGGATGGATGGATGATGTCTATAAGGACTATGTCAAAAAGAAGGAGATACCTCACTCTAGATGTGTCATGTGTGGTGAGTCAAGAAGGAGGAAAGATAGGAAGATGGATAAATAAGGAGTGGAGATGGATCATAGAAAGGTGGGTGGACACTGGAAGATAGATGGATGTGGATAGGATTCATGGATAAGGAAAGTAGATAGGGGAGGGTAAGGGATATGGAAGCATATGGATGAGGGGAATGTATGCCAAGAGGTGTCCAAAGCATGGATAGATAGGTGCCCCTATCTTTTTCAAGATCATCAGGAGGATGTAGGGATTAGATATAAATGGGATATGATGGGTAAGATGTGGAAGATAGGTGGATGTAGGAGATGGAGGAAGGGGATGAAGTTTCCCCCAAGTTTGGAAGTAAACTAGATGGGGGATTTACACATGCTGCCTTTTTTCCAGGTTTTCATCACGATACTTATCCAAGGTGCCTGTTTTTCAAGTTTTCACCATTGGATGATTTATTTCTCTTTACTATTTTTTAATTCTTTTTTTTTTGGATTTTTTGGATAGGATGTGGATGGAGGTGGATAAGGATAGGGATGTGGATAAATGGATTTGGAAGACATGTGATAAGGGGATGGACAAAGGACTCAAGCATCAAGTTTCATATGAGGTAATAAGATCCCATGTTTGAAGCGACTATTGGATGTTGGTACAACCTTATTAGAATAGATGGATTATGCAAGAGAATAGAATGAAAGGATTTGATGGGGTATATATGTGGGATAATGGATGGGATGTTGGAAAAAGTATGGATGGAATGATGGAGTGGATATGTGATAGGGGAATGTGTTCAGGACCAACATTGGCACATATGGTGGTGGATGTGAAATGATAGGAGGATGAATGGATGGAGAGTGTGGTGATAATGGAGGAGTTGGGATAGTGAATTTTGGGACATAAGGAACCGAAATAGATTTTGAGATAGAGGATGCGAATTTTTAGCTTTTGTATTAGCAACTTTGGATGTTGTTGTTGATTCTTCATTTGAAGGCATTGCATCTTTTTTCTTTGGGATCCACATGGTTTTGATTTTTGTTTTAGTGGGCCTTTGTAGCCTTTGGGATTGATTTATATTTTATTCAACATGTCATTTGAAGGGGACATGCGGAGCTTTAGATTCATGTGGATGTTTAGACTTATTCATTTTTACTTTGGCATCCAAAGTGCTTTTAATAGAAATGGGACAGGTATGAGGAGATGGATGATGTGGAGGAGACGTGGATGGAGTGATAGAGGTAGAATTTTGGAAAGAGTGTATGGATGAAGGATATGAGATAGCATGCATGGAGGGGTGCCTTTGTTGATCTTGATTAGGGATTCCGAGGTTAGGATTTTATGATGTGCTCTAGGGATAGGTGATGGATGGATGAGGGGATGAAGAGGATAAGATGGATGAGGTGATTTTGGGATATAAGGGCCCAAAATGGACTTTTTACATGGAGCACGTATTATGGTGGATAAAGGTACGTAGGGACCCAAAATGGATTGAGAGGATGAAGGAGGAAGATGGATGGTTTTTTTGAGGTAATATGATGGAGGAGGGTGGATGATGACAAATGGTTTGGTGGAGTGATGGGAAGTGCCTCTTATTCCTTTAGAAGAGGATTGCCAAGGATGTATGGAGGTTGTACCAAAATTTTTGGAGTGTGAGCCTTGAGAAATATATCCAAGACCTTATGTACATGGATGTTATTTTACTTGGATGGGCTCTAAAATACCTTGCTCATGAAGGCCTAAACCTTTTCCTTGATAGTTTATGATCTTGAGCATGTGATCTATGGTAGGATGCTTATTATTTTTGAAGCATGATGCAAGTCCATTATCAGGTGGAATAGGAAGGGTGGTGCATATGATTTATTTTTCTTCAATGAGAAAACCACCACAGATGAGTTTAATGTTACCAAGGTGATATAAAAGTGGTGTTGGGATAGTAGGGCTAGGCAACAATGAAGGATAATGAGATGGAGATGATGGGATGACAACATATTGATTTAGAGGAGTGAGTGATAAGGGATTAGGTGATAGGATAGGATCTAGATTTGTAGTAGTGGGTGATAAGGGCTCATGAGATGGAGTGAGTGGATCTTGGATGCGAAGGGTATCATGGGATGGAGCAGATGAGCTAGTGTGATCTTGAGATGGGGTGGATGGGATAGTAGGATCATGAGATGGAATGGATGGGGGAATATGATCTAGATATGGATTGGATAGGATGGTAGGATCTTGATCTGGAGGATGGGATATGTTGGTATGCTTTGGATAAAGCTCTTGGCATGGCTCATCTTGTGTGGGAGGCATGATGATGGAGGAGTGTTGGAGGGACTCACCAATTGGGGGAGATGGGAGGATGGAGGATTCATGAAGGTCATGGGAATAGATGTTGGAAATACTAGGAGTGGTAGGAGGGGATTGGATTTGGGTGTCTTTGATGGGTTCAACAACTCTAGGAATAGAAGATGGGGATTCAAAGGATTTGGTGGGTTTGATACTTTCAATAGTTTGGATGGTGTTAGGAGCGATAATAGGGGTGATAAGTGTATGACGGAGAAGGGCATCATCACTAGTGAGTCTCGTACATGATAGAGTGGGATAGAATGGTTTCACAATATCAATATGTGGATCTAGGGCCATCTCCTCTATCATGTGTCCTTGGATGACATCTGGAATGAGATCTTTGGGAATTGTAGGTTTAGGTGGGGTGATGGGAATGGATAAATAATTATGGATGGGTGGAGGACTAGGATTGAGTATTGGTGGATTAGGATTAGATGAGTGGATGGAATTGGATAGAGGACTTGGAGTAGGTAGAGGATTAAGCTTGGTGGGTGGATCAAGATTAGATGGAGGATTGAGGTAGGGTGAATTGGGAGGAGAATTAAAATATAATGGAATGGAGGAGGGAGTGATGTAGGAGGATGTGGATGATGAACTAAGATAGGAGGATGTGGATTCTAGATTAGGTTGGGAAGATTGGGATGGTGGATTAAGATAGGAGGGTGTGGAGGTTGAATTAGGATAGGGGGATTGTGATGGTGGGTTAGGATAAGAGGACATGAGTGGTGGATTAGCATAGGAGTACATGGATGGAGGATTAGTATAGAAATATGTGGATGCTAGATTATTAACGTAGGGATATTGGGATGGTCGAAGATGATAAGGATAGGAATATTGGGATGGTGGATTGATATAGGAGGATGTGGATGTTGGATTGGAGAGAGATGTAGAGGGAGGATATGATGAATATGTGGATGGTAAGGATACTGGATATCCCTTGTCAAGGGTAGCATAAGAGTTGTTATTATATGTGGATGAAGGAATGAGGGATAGCTCAAAGGAGTGATTGGATTTTGGGAGGCGGTTGAGAATATATTTCTGAAAATGATAGAATCAAGGGTATCTATATTATGCTCATATTGATCAAAAATTCTTTCGTTATCATCATAAATGTAGTTGGGATTACCCTTGACTACTATTTTTGGTTGCATTCATGAAGGATAAGGATTCATGATGTTAGATGGAACAAATACAGATTGAAAAGATGGGAATAGATGATTAGATGGAAAAAATAGATGATGGAAAGATAAATAGGATGGATTAGAAGAAGATGAAAGAAGAGATCTTAAGATTTGTTTGGATATCAAAAGATCTTGGATATGGGGGAACTGAAGCTCAAATTGGGATTGGATTAAAGCTCAGGTTTGGATTGGAGGATGTGATATGATGTGATAGGATTGATGCGATAGAATTGGATGATTGATCAGATAGGAAGATGAAACAGATTCTAAACCCATTTCAAAGATCCGACTTGGATGGCATAAGGCACTGATGATCGGATTGGATTGTGAAAAGGATGGTTACAACAAAGAATCTACCTCTAGATGGAAATAGATTTATTGGGTCGTAATGATGATTAATTAACTCAGGACATATGACAACCCTAAGTAGGTGAAAATGATGACAAATGAGATTAGAAACCTAAGCCAGCTTGGATAAAAACCTCAGAAACAAAGTCTAAGGGATTCAGATTGATGAACCGATGATGGATATGCTATCTAAGGATGGTATAAGATACTCCTAGATGATTTGATTGATAAAATAATGAACTTTTGAAAATGTAGACAAACGAAAATGATGATTGTGAGAAGAGAAATGATGATAAATAATTTTGATCACACCAAAGGGCTCAGAACACAATAGGGTTTTAGTGTCCAGCAAGATTCACGTTCTAGAATTTGTATGGGAAGAAAATTTTCCTCTGTAGGTTGCAAGGTCACCATTGTAGTCTACAAGTTCACCTCTTTGGGTTACAATTTTGCCTCATTAGACTGACCAAACTTGCCTTTGTAGGTGGCAAGCTCACCTATTCAAGCTGACACTTGAAACATGTGAATTTGATAAGAAAATTCACCCATCTAAGGAAGCAGGTTTGTCCAAGACTTGTCTGGTGCAAGGAACAGGTGAATTTTCTTAGCAAGTTTTCCTATCAGGAAGCAAATTCTCCCAAGAAGTTGGCAAACTCATCGAAGAAGCTAGCAAAATTGCCCAAGAAGCTAGCAAACTTTCCCAAGAAGCTAATAAGTTTTCCCAAATAGTTGAAGCCACTAAAGAATGGGTAGATGTTGTTAGTTTTATGATCAGATTGGAACAAAAGAGTTTAATTCAAAAAATCACACAATGACACAACCAATACCCTGGGAAAACCCTCCTCTTGAGGGAGAAAAACCAAGCCAATATATCTCTTATATATTGATCAAATATGTGCAGAAATATGCTTACAACTCAGGCACAACACAATTCCTATTTGATACAATGAACAAAACCTCTCCTAGATGCAAATGATATGTTTCTCCGTTAATCGATTTGCTGCTAACTAATATGAACTGCTGACATAGAAAATTATTTGCTGCTACAGGTGCAAACTCTTCTAGGAATGCGAATTATGCTGAATGAAATTGATCATCAAATGAATGAATGTGGACTTGTATTTATAGACAACAATGATAGTGTTTGCACCTCTTCACAAATGAGATTGACCTCAATAATAAAAGACACATTCATTCATAATGATGTCGACCCTTAATTAAATCACTTATGTTTATTAAATAGCGATTTTCTCAAGGTCGGCCCGATTAATTAAATTATCAAAGATTAATCATATAACTAATAGTGAGGCACCTCCTCAAAAATCATGATACTTCATCAAATCAAAATCTTATAAATTAAATAGCCGATTGGCTATTATTTAAGTTAGTATTGGCTAGAAGGATTCACCTGATGCTGCATAAACATCAACACTCCCTCTCAGCTAGGGAGGAATACTTCTAGCTATATGAGACATATCACCTCATCATGATGTTGATCAACATGGCTACACCCATGTGAAAAAGAGCTTATCACCTCATCATGAAATCATATCACCTCATCGTGAAAGCATATCACCTCATTGTGATATCGGATATCACATCATCATGATATTAACCATCATGGCTACACCCATGTATGGTATGTACAAGTGCACATCACTCGATGCGATGTTGTCACCTCATCACGACGTTTCACCATGGCTCTCCCAGAGGGTGTAACAAAAGTACAAGTGAATCATCATAGAATCTCTAACATGATGTTGTCATGGAGTCACACACATGACATCCACCATGGCTCTCCCAGAGGGTGGAAATAAGGGCTTTCACCTCAAATCTCAAAGAGAAATACATTAACAAGAGCTTGCACCTCAAATCTCTCTCAAAGAGAAATGCATTAAAGAGGATCACTCATACTGAGACTCCTCAACTAGGGCTTAATTCTCCACCATACCAAGCTTATCTCAAAAGTACACAAACTTTATCCTAGAGAGAGGCTTGGTGAGAATGTTTGTCGTCTGCTCATCAGTGCTAATATACCTCAACTGTATAGCTTTCCTCAATACTACATCTCTGATATAATGGTATTTGATCTCAACATGTTTAGTTCTGTCATGAAATACAGGATTGACAGAAAGCTTCTCAAAGATTTGATTATCACAATGGATGACAGTTAGCTCCAATGATTGTCCAAACAATCCTGCAAGGAGCTTCCAAAGTCACACTACTTCTCAAGCTGCCAAACAAGTTGTAATGTACTCGACCTCTACTATACTTAGTGCTATAAAAGACTACTTCCTACTACACCGGGATATCATCACATACCTCAAACTGAAACAACATCCAGAGGTACTCTTCTGATCAACAATACAACCATATTCTTTGGGTTTAGTAAGCTCCCTCTGAATCTTCAAGCACTTGCATCAACCTCCTGACCTCATTGTCCAAGATTGCCTACAATGATTTCCTTAGAGAAATGGTTTCCAGTGCACACCTCTATAGAGATTTAAGGGTGTCCTCTTCAAACTCATCCCAGATCACTCTATTCTGAATAGGTTTGCGGAGCTACCAATGTTAAATCCAAGTTGACTGACTTGAGAAATTTTGATCTCAACTGCTGAAGAGGTACTTAGCATCTAGCCTTGCAACACTACAACCCTTACTTATTCTCAGCGAGTCAGAGAAATCCCTCTGAAAGTTAATTCTTCCTCTTCGAAGAGATGTCTTCATCCATTCACTCAGTCTCATAGTTGCAAGTAGTGTTTCCATTCTTCAACCTATAGGATGCATCAAGCTCTTCTTGAAAGTAATCTCTTACGCTTCTTGATCTCTTGAAAGCATTAAGAAGAGATTACTATAATTCATGGAACTCAACTATCTCAAACAAAAGTACCATTGCTAGGAGCATACATGATTGACTATCTCAATGGTATAGCATGAATTAATAACTACATAAAAATTAATGAACATTATTCAACCATACAATACTTATCTCATTGAAACCAGGATTTCCTGAGTAATCCCAAATAATTAATTCATCATTCATCTTTGTTGATTGTGACATGTCTTTCTTCCATTTTCTCGAAAGAGCTAATCTCAACATAACAAAAGAAAATCTATATAGAATCATCGATCATGCATATAGAAAATTAATCATAATCATAATTTTAGTTCTCCTTTTATTTCAGAGTCACACTCAAAAATTAACATGAAACAACCTGCAATGAATAATTCTTAATTCTAAAGAATCTTATCCCAGTGATCACTATTTACGAGTCACACGTATTCCAAGAAAATAATATGAGATTTGCACAACTCAACAAACTGAATTTTAGCCTAGAAGGGTGATTACAAACAAAACAAAGAATACTTGTCTCTTTAAATATTCTGATGGGTGGACATAGTAAGATACACTACTCTTCCACTCAGATTAGTACACAACCTTCACGACTTGAACACAGGCCCATGTCTTTAGAGTAGAAATTTACTAGAATCATTTTTAGGAGAGATCTCATTCACATGCTCAAATGAAACATGCTGATTAGGCCTGGTTGGGTGATCCTTTGCATAGTGACCAAATTTGTCACATATAAACCATTGAACACGAGAGAGGTCCCTCTTCTTCTTGAATGCGGGAGCATCATCAGGAAAATTTACCCCTATTCCTCTTGAAGTATCCTTTCTTTCCTCATTTTCCTTCCTTCTTTGAGGATTGAGTGGAAAGAACATGAATGTATTCATTTGTAGAGCTTTGACCAATATCTCTCGCAATCGACCTCGACTCCTCTTGAATATAGTCTGCCTTCAACTGATCAAACTTAGGGAGTTTTGATCTTGCACTTATACCTTGAATGTAAGACTCCCAAGATGAAGGAAGACCATTAAGAGCCAACATGGTCAAATCCTTGACATCAAAAATATGACCAATAGTAGAGAGCTGATCTCTCAACTTGGTGATCCTCATGAAGTAAGCGATGAAAGTTTCTCCTTTCATCATCTTGACATGATGAAGTTGCTTCTTTAATGCAAGTGCACAACTTGTGTTGTTGATCTCATACATCTCCTCCAAAGTCTTAAGCATTTCTCTTGCTATCTTCAGCTTAGAGATGATTGGAACAATATGATCCTTCACTAAATCAACTAGCATCTTCTTCACCTTAGTGTCTTTCTTCTTACATTGAATCTTCTCTTCCTCATCAGTAGACTCGGGGCCATTGCACTCCACGAACTCAACAAATTCATTTTCCTCCAGGGCGAGCATAAATCTAAATCTCCAAGATGCAAAATTTGTTTGTCCCTCAAGTCTATCCTCGATCTTGAGACCATTCACCATCTTGACAAAGAGATAGAAGTGATCAAAGATGAGAAAGAGAATAGAGAGTATTGCTGCAAGACTAAATCTGATCAAGATCTTCTTCAAATCCACTTTGATACCATGTTAGTTTTATGATCAGATTGGAGCACAAGAGTTTAATTCAAAAAATCACACATTGACACAACCAATACCCTGGGAAAACCCCCCTCTTGAGGGAGAAAAATTGAGCCAATATATCTTTTATCTATTGATCAAATACGTGCAAAAATATGCTTACAACTCGGGCATAGAACAATGCCTATTTGATACAATGAACAACACCTCTCCTAGATGTAAATGATATGTTTCTCTGTTAATCGATTTGCTGCTACAAAATATGAACTGCTACCACATTAAATGATCTGCTACTACAAGTGTGAACTCTTCTAGGAATGTGAATTATGCTGAATGAACTTGATCATCAAATGAATTAATGTGGACTTATATTTATACACAACAATGATAGTGTTCACACCTCTTCACAAATGAGGTCAGCCTCAATAATAAAAGATGCATTTATTCATAATGAAGTCGACCCTTAATTAAATCGCATCTCTTTATTAAATAACAATTTTCTCAAGGTCGACCCCATTAATTAAATTATCAATTATTAATCATATAAATAATAGTGAGGCGCCTCCTCAAAAATTGTGATACTTCATCAAATCTAAATCTTATAATTTAAATAGCCGATTGGCTATTATTTAATTTATTATTGGTTGGAAGGATTCACCTGACGCTACATAAACATCAACACTCCCTCTCAGATAGGGAGGAATACTTCTAGCTGTACAAGACATATCACCTCATTGTGATGTCGATCAACATGGCCACACCCATGGGGATCACTTGACGAGATGACAAGTTCACCTAAATGGACCTAAATGAGGACTTAGATGGAGAACGAGATCACAAATAGAAAAACAGATTTGTCTAAATGGACCCGAATGGGGACTCAGATGGAGAATGGGATCACAAATGAACAAACAGATTCACTTAAACGGATCCGAACAGGGACTTAGATGGAGAATGGGATTAAAAATGAAGAAACAAATTCGCCTAAATGGATCTGAACGGGGAATCAGATGGAGAACGAGATAGCAAATAGAGAAACAAATTCACCTAAATGGATTTGAACGAGGACTCAAACAAAGAACAAGATAGAAAAAAGAGAAATAGGTTTTCCTATATGGATCCAAATGGGGACTTAAATGGAGAGTGGGATCACCAATGGACCAACAAATTTTCCCAAACAGATCCGAACAAGGACTTGAACGGAAAACAAGATAACTAACGGTCAAACAAACACCAAAATGGACCCAAACAGGGACTTAGATGGACATAAGATCTGAATGGGAGGCAAGGTCACCCTTGTAACAAGAAATTTTTCCCAAACTAAGGAGAAAAATAACCTATATACAAGGAACATGCAAAGTTGATGAATGGGATGATGAATGGTACTGGAACGAGAAAGTAGGATCACCCCTGTGTGTAGCGAATTTTTCCAAAAGGTAGCAAATTCACCCAATAGGCAAGCAAGTTTTCCCTACAGGTGAGTAAATTCATCTATGCACATGGAATGGGTGAATTTGATAGATGGGGGGATTGAAAAAATTGATAAAGGGATGGACAAACTTGCTTGTTTTGGAGAATGAGCGAAAATGGGGTTGCCTAAGAAAGTAACTAATAGGAAAATTCACCTCCGTAAGGGGAAATTCACCTTTGAAGGTAGGGGCTGACTATGGAAAAGGAAAACAAGCATGAAAAATAATAGACAAAAGGCTGGACTGACTCAACTAAAAGAAAAACACTGGTATCGCATAATGAAGACACTCCAAACAACACGATCCTAAAATTAGTGATATGGGTTTGCAAACTTGATGTAGGCCCATCACCTTGAGCGAACAACCCAAGGTTAATACTCCATGATACTAGGGTGGTTCTCTGGAGCACCCTTTCTTGTGAAGGCGGATAGCTAGCGTTCCAATGGAATAGGGTCGTTAACGGATGCCACAAGCTCACCTTCATGCTCTCACTTGAGGACTATCATAGTCCACCATGAGGATTCCTATCTCAACCCAACGAAGAATGTGGTGAGTAACTTTGGGGTATGGTCTTCATCCCTTGCACTACACCAAGCCACAATTGAAACACGGGTCTCTATCTAGGCTACACAAGGCTATCTCAGGTGTTCTCGATATACACAAGGTACGTGAGGCACAACCGTGAACACTAGCCCATCACAAGTGTGATCTGAGAGCCCCAACAAGGTACTGGAAACTTGGACCAACTCTTCACGTCTTATCTAGGTATCACCCTAGCTTCGATGCTTCACTAAACACAACATGATTGGATTGGGTACAAATTTCATTCTCCCCTTTTATATACCTCGTCGGTAACACGTGGTTGGAATCATCCCCCAGGTGATGAAATTCCAAGCAGGTCCCATTAAAGGAAGAAGATACTAGACGCTTTGGCTGGTCCCTAGGCTCTCACGTAGCGCAAGGGGAGAGCTTAGATGCACTAACACCTCTTAGGTAGACTCAATTGGACTAGAATGGACTATGATTTCTCGTCACTCAAGATCGCTAAGTGGCACAAGGGGATTGTATATGTTAATAGTCCACTCACAAGCATGACAAAAAAGTTAATTGACCCTTTAATTAAAGCTACGTGTGCCTAGCTAGTATGGAAAACAACAAACATACTAACTAAGATGTCTTGGACCAATCATTCTGCAGAAGATATGTTAGTAGTTTCCACCCGCCGGTCTTGGACGAATGAGAAATGCCTACACAGAATGTTAGCACAAACTAGGGACACTCACAAACAAACAAGTTAGCAGATTAGTACTTGAAAACGGAACCAAAACAATGTTGAAAACTAGAAATTCATGCCTCGGGTTTACCTCAGATTCGCCTCTATGTGAGGAAAATTCACCCTTCTATATGAGCAAGTTCGCCCCTGTAAGTTGCAAACTCGCCCGTTCTCACCAGTAAAGTTTTCTTCTTTTGAAGACCAAGGCAAGTTCACCCCTGATTGAAGCAAATTCACCCCATAAGGTAAATTCGCCCCTGTAAATGAGCAAATTCACCCATGTAGGTGAGAAAATTTACCCCTGTTGGAAAATTTGCCTGTCTGACTAGGAAAATTCACCCCTGTAAGGGGCAAGTTCACCCATCATGACAATTTCACCTCTATAAGTGAAGTCTATACCTACAAAATCAAACAATAGAGAACATAAAAGTATAGACCCGTGACGTGGGTCCCACCAGGCGTGCCAAAAATGTGTGCAGGTGAAAAATCCCTAGCCTAGAATGCAAAATGAAACAAAATGCAAGCAAGGAAGAGAAAAAACAACACCTCAATGATTGGCCCTCATCGATTGCTTGATTTTGTTGGATGTTGTGGTTGTGTTGATGATATGTGGTTGTCATTGATGTCAACACTATTATCATTGATGAATTTGAAGGCTATATATGTCAAGGATATTGAGAAAATTAGAATAAATATGTTGTAGTCAGTCTGTGAAGCTGTGATGATCAGAATGGTGGAACGTTGTGTAAGTTGTTAATTAAAAGTCGTGCATTAAAGGGTTTGTTGCTGAGCATATCTATTATGTTGTCTAGAATTTTCAATGGTACACATGAAGATTGAAGCGAGTTATGAGTTTATGAGTTCCTACAATTATTTTGTTACTATAGTAGGTGTTTTTGGAAGAAGAGAATGCAATTCTGGTAAATTAAGTTGTTGCGTATGCTCTTTGATGTTCAGTAATGGTACTAGATCGTTCTCTATCAATGAGGTATGTCCACGTCGATCGGTGTGCTTGTGATCTAAGAGATTCCTTTGTGTGTTTGAGCTTTTCATGTTCTTGGCCGACATGATGATGGTAGTGTGTTGTGGATCCTTATGGATTAATCTTTTAATGTTTGGCATGTTCGAGGATGTTGATTTAGGTCCTCACTATGTTGTGACCAACTTAGGTTGGTGCACATTAAGATTTTTTCATGAATTAGGGCCTACAATTTGTAATTCATTTATTCTTTATTTGTGGCTGACAAAGTTGTTGATGTAATTTCATGTAGCGGATATATAAGAGCAATTGTTTCTTCATTTTGAAGAGTGTGGTGTATGCTCGGTGAATGTATGTGAAGTGTGAATGTGAAATGTGTGAATAAAGATCATATCATTTGATTTCAGAGCAAAGTGTGAAGAAGATTGAGCGAAGTGTGAAAAAGTGTTTTTGTGCCTAATCGGAACTGTCATCAGGCTTTTGTAGAAGCTAATTTCTTAGTTCAACCTCATCAAATTGATTGAATATGATTGTTTTATGTAAGGCAGTGAGCCTTCCCTTTGAGCAGTGAGCTCTAGGTAGTGTACCTGAATGCATGTGCATTCCCTATTCATTTTTTGTTATAATTCTAATAGGGTATAATCTTGTGGATTAACATCCACTATGGTTTTTCCCCTAACAGGGTTTCCACATATAAAATCTTGGTGTTCATGTGTTTCTGATGTGTTGTTGATTCATGCTTTCACTATTAATTATCATATATGAGATTAAAGGCTAATAAGTTTGAATAAGTATTGAATTTTGTGACAACTGATTCCCCCCCTCTTAGTTGTCTATTCATTTTTTGCCAGCAGATATGTGTGCTCCTAGATCAAGTTTGGCAGCATAACGAATTGATTTTTCTTGATTTGGATGCAAGGATGGTGGATTTGGCTATGGATGCAAGATGGTAGTGTGTTAGAGAAAAAGGCTTGAATGACTATAATATAATGTGGATGAGTATGATAGAGAATGAATGAGAATGAAAAATGACTAAGTGTTAGTCATTTAGCAAGGGAGATGAATGAATGGCCAAGATTGATTATTGGGAGAGGATCAATGGTTGAGATCAAGAGTTGACCAAATGAATTAAAAATTATTTTTTAATGTGCATGGGAATGATAAAAGGAATTAAATATTACTTGGGAAAGATAAAAGGAATTTAATATTCCTTGGGGGATGAGAGAGGTATTAAAAACTCCTCAAAAGGACCTTGGGAAGACAAAAAGGAATTAAAAATTCCTTGGGGGATGAGGACAGTTGACCAAGGGGGTTGATTAGGCTAGTTGATGAAAGATTAGAGGCAATTTAGGTGGCTAATGAGGATTAGGAGCCCATTTTCATTTTATGGAGGATGTGACACCTTCCTAATCAATGATTAAGAATGTGCACATCCTTAGTAAAGGATTAAACAAGGGGAATTAAGACTAGGAGTGGATTATGGTGGATGGGACATAAAGGGAATTAAATAAATGGATTATTTAATGAATTCCTTGGAGGAAAGGAATAAAGGGTAAGGTATTTAATTATTTAACTAAATACCTTAAGGATTTAGAGAACTTTAGGGGTATCAATTAAATAATAGTACTATTACTTAATTAATGTGCATAAGAGGATATTTAGATGAGAAAGGGATAAATTTGACCAAATATAGGTGGTCAAATTTAGGTGTCTACACTATCCACAGGGAAATGGTGAAGCAGAGTCTACTAATAGGAATTTGTTGGAGGTAATTAAGAAGTTATTAAAAAGTAATCCTAAGGACCGGTACACATAGTTGAAATTTACCTTATGGGTCGATCAGACTAGAATTAAAGCCGCCTTAGGAAACTCACCATTTAAATTAGTCTCTGTAACATTCTTCTTATATCTTCTTGTATTCTTTCTGTGGTAGTGAGCCTTGGCTATGAGCCTTTTTTAATAGTGTTTCCTATTCTAGTAGTGAGCCTCTTTGTACTGGTTTTGTAATTACTTATATTATGAGCTAATACTTACCATGGTTTTTCCCTCATTGGGTTTTCCACATAAATCTGGTGTTCTTATGTGTGTGGTGTTGTGATTTTATTTTCTGTTATCTACATTTCATGTTTAATCAATCTAACAAAATAAGGACTTAATGAGTTCTTGTGGATCTGATTAATGTTGAGGGTTTTGAAGCTTTAATTTTCTACAACTGATTCACCCCCTCTTAGTTTTCTTGTTCATTTCAAAAATTGGTATCGAATCGATTTTCCTTGAAGAGGAGCTTAAATGCTTAAGGTAGATCTAGGATGACAAACAAGATTCCTTTGGATTACCCTAGATTCAATGGCACAAATTATACATTTTGGAAAACACATATGGAAGGATATTTATACACTCAAGTATATGAAATTGAGAAGGCTTATCAGACTACATACACTCCACATGTGAATGGTGCAAGTACAAGTGTAGAGGTCAAGGTGCATGAGATCAATGGTAAGGCAAGGTACATTATTACAAATAGTCTTTCAAAAATTAAATTAGTTAAAGTTATGGGTTTGAAGACTGCTAAAGAAGTTTGGGATAAGTTAGAAAGTATTTATGAAGGAGATCTGAAAGTCAAGCAAGAAAAGTTGCAGACCTTGAAGGCATAGTTTGAAATGATGCAAATTTTTGAGGACGAAATAGTTAAAAGGCTACATTTAGAGAATTGATGAACTGGTAAGTGATATGAGAGGTCTTGGTAATAGTTAAAGAATCTAAAATTGTGAAGAAAATTATCACATCTCTTCCATATTATTACAATGAAAAGGTATCTGCTATTGTGGAAATAACTAAATTTGATAAATACTCTAGAGATCAGTTGATATGCACTCTGATTGCATTTGAAATGAAAAGATTGAAGAAAGGAAAAAAAGTAGAGACTGCATTCAAGGCCTTGAAATCAGATAAGGTTGAAGAATCACGTGAAGAATATCTTGATGATCTAGAAGCTAACTTCATGAGAAAGATGAAAAAGGGAATCTGTAATTATCAAGGTAAATTACCTTTAAAATATTTTAGGTGTGGTGATATATGTCATTATGCTTCTAGATGTCCTAAAAGAGTTGAAAGAAATAAACATAGAGAAGGAAAAGGAAATAAAGGAAAGATGATTAGGAAATGTTACTACGTGAGAGAAGATGTTGGTATTTCTGATGATGAATCTGATTATGGAGATTTTGATGATAATGAATATTTATTTTTGGCTATAAAAGAAGAATCTAGTTCTGCTAACCCTGAAATTTGTGTGAAGGAAAGAATATCAAAGAAGAAGGATAAGGTTGAAGGTAATTTGGTATATGATTTTCATGTCAGAGAAGATAAGAATTACTAGGTTGTTGACAGTGACTGCTCTAATCATATGATCAAAGAAAAAATTAAGTTTATTAAACTTGAAAAATACTATGGAGGATTAGTTAAATTTTGAGATGATTTAGGAGCTAAGATTTGTGGAATAGGTTCAATCAATTTTGATGGCAAGAATAATACTGACAATGTTTACTATGTTAAGGACTTGAGACATAATCTCTCGAGTGTTGGATAAATGTGTAGTAAGGGATACAATCTCATGTTTAAGGATGAAGCTTGTGAGATACGAAAAGGATCCAAAATTGTGATTGTTGCAATTAAGAGAACAAAAGGAAAAATCTATCAAATTAAGCATACTGATGGCCATTGCTTTATGTCTCAAGTTAATGATAGTTAGTTATGGCACTGGAATATGTGTCATATGAATTTTTATTATTTGGCAAGAATTAGTTTGGTTCATGTTGTGAGAGATTTACCTAAGATCATAAAACCTATCAATTATGTTTGCTAGATTTGTCAATTTGGAAAAAAATGAGTAGCTTTAAGGGAAAGGAACATTCTGCTACCAGACTATTGGAATTAGTGCATACAAATCTTTGTGGTCCTACAAGGGTGATAAGTCTACAAGGTGGAAGGTAATTTATGCTTTTGAATGATGATTACTCCAGAATGACATGGGATGCTTTTCTTAGAGAGAAATATGATGCATTGGAAAAATTTAAGGCATTTAAATCTTTGGTCAAGAATGAAATAGATTTGAGAATAAAGTGTTTAAGGTCTAACAGAGGTGGTGAATTCACCTCCAATGCGTTTAACATATTTTATGAAGTTCATGGAATAAAGAGGCATTTGTATTCCCCTAGAGTTCCTCAGCAAAATGGAGTTGTTGAGAGGAAAAAAAAACTATTCAGGAAGTTGCAAGGACTATGATGAAAGAGGAAAATCTACCAGATGTCTACTAGAGAGAATCTATTCACACTACTATTTACATAATTAAAAAAATTCAAGCTAGAGCTAACAACACAAAGACTCCTTATGAGCTATGGTATGGAAAGATTCCTACTGTGAAGTACTTTAGAGTGTTCGGAAGTAAATGCTATATCAAAATAGATGAAGAAAAATTAGGAAAATTTCATGCAAGGTCAGATGAAGGTATCTTCCTTGAATATTCTATTAAGAGAAAATATTATAGATGTTACAACAAGAGGTTGAGAAAGATAGTTGAGAGTGAAAATGTTAAAGTTGATGAAAATTTGCATAATTCTATTGCAGTAGATGGATATGTGTCAGATGAACCTGATTACATAAGAGTAGAAGGAATAATTGATGGACACGAGGTTCAAAATGAAGAGGAAGAAGCTTTGAAGAAGACCGCTAAAATCCCTAAGTAGGTGTAGAAGAATCATTCTAAATATCAGATTATTGGAGATAAGAGGAAAGGTGTATTGACAAGAAGTAAAGTTGTTGAAGTTGAAGTAAACTTTTGTTTACTTTCTAAAGTTGAACCTAAATTAGTAAGTGAAGTATGTAAGGATGAACATTGGATGAAGGCAATGGAAGAATAAATTATGTAGATAGAGAAGAATCAAACTTTGGAATTGGTTCCTAGACTAGAAAAAAAGAACATAATTGGAACTAAATGGGTTTTTTTAGGAACAAGCTAAATGAGAATGGAGAAGTTGTTAGGAACAAAGAAAGACTTGTGTGTAAGGGTTACTCACAAGTAGAAGGCATAGATTTCAAGGATAATTTTTCTCTTGTGGCTAGGATGGAAGATATCAGAATGCTTTTGGAATTTGCAACACATAAAGATTTTAAGGTCTACCAGATGGATGTGAAGTCTTCTTTTTGAATGGAGAATTGGAAGAGGTTTATTGGAACAACCAGAAAGCTTTCAATTGTCAGATGAAAAAAAATGGTATGCAAGTTGAAGAAGGCACTATATGGTTTTAAGCAAGCTCCCAGATCTTTGTATGCAAGATTGGATAGGTACTTGATACATCAGGGTTTCAAGAAGGGCTTCAAAGATAGTAATCTTTACTTTAAAATTGAGGAGGACAAGATCTTGGTAGTAGTTGTATACGTGGATGAAATTATATTTGGTGGAAATGAGGCTATGTGCAAGAAGTTTTCTGAAGATATGCAGAAAGAATTTGAGATGTCAATGTTTGGGGAGATGAATTTATTTCTTGGGCTACAGATTAATCAAATAGATAAAGGGATTTTCATTTCATAGTCCAAGTATTTCAAAGAAATTTTGAAGAAGTTTGGAATGGATGAATCCAAACTGGTATGTGCTCCTATGGTGATTGGTTGTAAATTAAGAAAAGATGATGATTCACCTAAGGTTGATCAGAGCAAGTATAGATCTACGATTGGTGGACTGCTATATCTAACTGCTACTAGACTAGATATCATGAATGTAGTTTTTATCGTTGTTATATTTCAAGAAGATCCTAAAGAAACACATTCTATAACAATAAAGAGAATATTCGAATATTCAAGAGGTACACCAAAATATGGTTTGTGGTATCCTAAGGATATTGATTTCACATTAAATTCTTATACAAATGCATATTGGGCTGGTTGTGTTGATGACATAAAAATTACAAGTGGTGGTCCATTCTTTCTTGGATATAGGTTGGTATCACATGGCTAAGCAAGAAACATGATTCAATTTGTTTATCGAATATAGAGGCTAAGCATATTGCAACAACATCACGCTGTACATAGGTATTATGGATGAGGCATACTTTGAAGGATATCAGAGTTATATTTGATGAGCATATATCTATCTTCTATGATAATACAAGTGCAATAAACATTTCAAGGAATATAGTGATGCATTCAAGGAAAAAGAATATATCTATCAAATATCACTTTTTGAGAGAGAAGATCATGGAGAATGAAGTGAATCTTGAGTATGTTCCTACAAAGGATCAGATTGCCGACATATTTACTAAGGCTCTTCCTAAGGATACTTTTGAGTATCTTTAGGAGAAGTTGGGGGTTATTGTCCCTCCTTTCTTGAACTAGATGCATATAGAGGTGCATCAGTACGATGGATCTATGGATCTATCTCTTTTCTAGACTGACGATTGGTGGCTACCTCTTAGGGGGAATAGGTAGTATCATGTGTTGTCATTGTGTTGCTGATTTAGTTGGGGTAATCCTAAGGGGGAGTATTCATGGCATAAAATTTTGGTTCAATGTCAAAGAGGGAGAACAATGCTAAATATTTTATCCTTTTCCATTGATGTCAAAGGGGGATAGAAAGAAATGTGAAAAAAAGGAGAGAACTTATCTTATCAGGGGGAGAAGATCATTTGAAGAAAAAGAGAGAGACTGTTCAAAACTACTATGTGGTCTTTTATGGATTTTCACATCTTATGTTGCCATCAATGACAAAGGGGGATATTGTTACAAGAATGATGGTTTTCTCATTGATGTCAACGTGAAGTCTATTGAATAGTGTTCTCATTGATGTCAACTGTGGGATGAAGATGTTGAGGATATTGAGAAAATTGTGAAAAGAGGAAAATAGGTTATGCATGTGTAGTTGAAACCTAGAGGAAGTGTTGTGAGTACATGGAGCTATTATTTTGTTGTAGAGTTTGAAGATGAGTTGGATTGAGGTAATGAGATGAGATGATGGTTCCGGTACTTGGTTTCCAAGTGCTTTTGAGAAAAATTAATAAACAAAGTAATTATGTTTTGTAAATGATCATAGCATGCTCCATATTGTGCTTCGTGTTCTTATGAATGTGTGGATCTTATAGGTTATTAAAGGTTGATAGAGGTTGTTATATTTAGAATTTAGGTTTCTAGATCATTGTACAGTGCAAGATATTTTCACCAGTGTGTGAGTGAGTTATTTAGTAATGTTTTCTATTGTTTAGGAGAAATGTATTTTCTCCACATTTCTTCGCTATTTGGTTTCAGGTTGTGTGAATTTGGGAAGTTGCTTATAATGTATTTATCTTTTTGTGATCAAGTTTTTTCTTGATTTGGTGTAGTTCAATATGAGTTTCAATTATTAGTGTGCGAACAAGAGTTATTAGTTATCCTGAGTTAAAGTATTTGTTGATGCAAGCTTAGATAATGTATTTGGTGAATTTTAAGATGTTCGTGGATTGTTCTTGATTGAATTCAATTAAATTATGTTGTTTGATAATTTTGAATTGATCTAAGGAAGCGTGTACTTAATAGTCATGGTTTTTTGCATGGGTGTTGGATGATCTTGTGTTTGAAACTACACTTGAGTCTTGTGGAAGCGTGTTGAAGTGTCTTGGGATCTATTTGGGTCCTAATTAAGGATTTATGTAGGTCGCCTTTCATTCCTATCCACCACGAGAATGTTTAGGTGTTGACCTAGTTTGAATTTGAATGTATAACGACTAGTGGCCAAAATTGGAGAAATTTTTGAGGTAGAGGTTGATATAAATATGAATGGTGTTGATGCAAGAGGGTGAAGGAAAGAGCATGAATCAAGCTAGATGCAAAGAGTGATGCGAGTAAAGTGTATGTGATGAAAATTTGAGTAGAGAAGTGTGAATTTAATGTTAGGGTTTTGAAGCCAGTGAGCTAAAGGCATCCAAAATATTTCATGTCAGACTATGAAAGTGTGTGAGAAATTGTGGTGGACTCCTTGTTGCATTGAGAATTTTTTCTTTGTGTAACATTCTTCTTCTATTTTTTTTTTTTATTTCTGTGGTAGTGAGCCCTATTTGTGAGCCTTTTTGGAAAATGCATCCTATTATGGTAGTGAGCCTCTTTGTACCAATTTTTCAATTACTTATATTGTGAGCTAATCCTCATCATGGTTTTTCTGTCATTGGGTTTTCCACATAAATTTGGTGTTCTTATGTGTGTGTTGTGATTTCAATTTTTTTTTATCAAAATTTAATGTTTAATAAATCTAATAGAATAAGGACTTAATGAATGCTTATGGATCTGATTACTGTTGAGGATTTTGAAGGTTTAATTTGCTACAACTGATTCACCCCCTCCCAGTTTTCTTGTTTATTTCAACACATCTGAAGTTTAATTTATGAAGTTTGGTTACAACATAATGTTGAATGTTCTTGAAAGCTATTTTCTTTTAATTGGGATTTTGGAATTTAATGATATAAGGATGTGAAATGTGCATTGATTTTAGAATGATTTTGGTATCTCAATTTCTCTTTATCCATTATTTAGCAAATGGGCCATGAACATGTTTAAAATAAAAAAAACTTATGTGAAGCCCAAGATTTTGGGGATGAATAAATGATGCAGGGAAACCATTCTGCCCTAAGCCACTCCTTAGACATTTCAATAACAATTGTAAGTAAATTAGCTCATGCATTCAAAATTATTATGGTTCCAGGGAACACAAGGCATGAAATAAGAAGGAAAGAGGGTCCCAAATCCATGATTTAGATAGATCCTTAATGGGCCCCTTATCGAATTGTAAAAAAATGATAATGATTTAGGGTTTTTAAATATTCTAAAAGAAGGAAGTAAAATTGTATGTTAGTTTCAAAATAATACTTATTAATGTATTTTCCATTTTGGGACAATGGATCCCACTCATCCATTGAATTACATGTCTTGTTATACAAGTTTTGGTTAGTTTTGATTTTGAAGGATAAGAGGCATTGAGAGAAGTCCCTTATTCGAGGAATTGATGAGAAAATTACCACTTCAGAGGTTTATTTTAGAAATCTTTCTCTTAGAGATGATTTAGTAGGATGTTGAGGCTTCCTTAACTTGAACCTAAGCCATCAAAATATTGGAGAAGAAGGTTTTTATATTATGATAATGGTCATTTTGGCCATGATGGTTACTAAAACAGAGTTAGTCTAGGACAAAGGGATCAAACTCAAAACTTGTTCTTTTCTCATGATCGATGCATTTGAGATTAATTCTTCCAATGAAATTTATTCCTCCAACCCATCATCTTCTCGTGGTTTCTTCATTAGTGCCGTGTTGGCTCAAGCTTTCATATTTGATGAAACAATTTATTTCAAACCTTACCATATGCATGTTTGGTCTCTAAAGAGAGATGTTCCTAGTTGATCAATGCCTTAGTTAGCTAGAAAATCTGTGAACTTATTTGCTTCTTGATATATGTGCTTAATTGAGTGTGCCTACAGCTCTTTCAATAATTATTTTATTTGGGATACTTTGAAGTGTAGATGCCAATCACCAATTTTCCCATTTGTGATTACATTTATACATACTATTAAATCACATTCCACTTTGATATTTTTCAAACCTTTCTCTTTATAAATAAATAATCCACAAAAACATTGTTCAATATCTACAACATTATATGTAGATAGTTGCAACCAATTGGCCATCGCATTGCATCTTAGACAACCAACACTAGATTTATTAAGATTTCCTTGGGAAGCACCAACTGTATTTAACTTTAGTTTTCCCTCCAAATTTTCCTTTGATCTTTTAAATTTAGAGTTCAGGGCAAATTGGAAGAAGGGAGGAACCTTGAGAAGTTCCTACTTTTCATGAGATCATCGTCCCAAACTATAAATTTTTTTTTCCTCTACAACTTGATATGGGAGTTCATCCATTCGGTAATGTTTCTTTCAATGATTGGTATTAGTTCACTTATTGTCTTTGATTTGTATTGAAATATTCTTCTATTTTGTTCCTTCCAAATACTCCAAATCATGATTGAGGGGGAAGCTTGCCATATTTGACCCTAGGATGCCTCTCTTTTAAATGTTGGCTAGGTGAGAAAGAATTCCTAGAGTTTGTTACTTCTAGGAGTGGCCCAACCTAATTTTTTTAGTAGCAAATCCCAACTTTGTTTTGCATAGGAGCAGTTTAAAAGGAAATGATTTTGCATTCTCTTCATTCTTGTTACACATGACACACCAATTTGGTCCTTTCATCACTATTGTTTTCAAACTATCATCTATTAAGATTATACCATGTAGGGCAGTCCATGTAAATAAGCCTACCTTGGGTAGCACCCACTTGCCCTAACATAATTTTTGAGGCCAATTACCTTCTCCTTGTTTCATTTGGATTTGGTATCCCATATTGACTGTATAATCTCCATATTTTTCCTCGCACAAAATTATTCTATCTATTTTTTTATTGAAGAAATTTTTTCCTTTTTGAAAAATTTCTATTAACCTTTTCTTTACTATATCTTCCATGGGGAGGGCATTAAGGTTCAACCAACCATACCATTTTCATCCATCTTGACATAGTCTCGAACATAGTTTCCAAACCTACTACTGATGGTGGGAATGTAGGGGGCCAACTTGGGGTATTCAATTAATGGATTATAGAGCCCCCATGAATATTTCTAAAAATCTACCTTAATTCCATTATTTAGTTGCTGTGCTAGGTGATCTATAATTATATGTTGGCAATTTTTTCATGTTCCACACATGAGATCCATTACGAGAATTTGCAATTATGAGTATTCTTTCTTGATTCAAATTATCTAGTTATTTTTGTTGCATTATTTTTCACAATAATAATGATGTATGTTGGTTCATTTTCCAAATTAGTTTGGCACCTAATGCCAAATTGTAAGCCTTCCTATTACTTATACTTGCACCCCCTTCTGCCTGAGTTTTGCATACTTTATCCCAATGGATCAGGGGGATTTTATGTTTCTCATTTGAGCCTTCCCATAGGAAATGTTTTAAAATAATTTCTAGGCCTAAAACTTATTTGGACGTTAATTGCATGCAAGACATCAAGTATATACTTATTATAGAAAGTATTGCCTTTCTCATTGTTATCTGCCCTGCTAGAGTTAGCCATTTCCCCTGCCACCTTTGGGATTTTTCACTACATTTTATTTTATCTACTGTCATAAGAACATTCTTATAATGCCTTTAAACAAGGTCACAACAAGATATTTACATGGGATTTCATCTATGGTTTATCCTAATTCTTTAGCTATTCAATTATTTTCTTTGTATAGAAGTAGATTTTTGATTTATCTATATTTATTTGTTGACATGAAGAATTGATGCATTCACTTACATTATTTTATTCTTGTAGCCTCGCTTAATGTTGACTCTCCATACAAAATTGTATCATCTACAAATTGTTGGTGGGTAGTCGCCTCTAGACCTTGAGCAATCTGTAAAACTTTCCAAAGTCTCTGATTTTGTTAAAATGCAATATGCCTACTAAGAGCTTCGACCATTATAAAAAATATGAATATGGAGATTGGGTCCCCTTGCCTTATTCCATTTATTCTTAAAAAAAATTCATATGGAGAATTATTAATTAGAATTGAAAACCTTGATGAGATGCAATAGAAGACTATTTGAAGCCAATTTTTATAAAAAACTAAACTTTTCCATGATTCTAATTAGAAATCTTCATCTCATTTTATCATAAGCTTTTCTCACATTGAGTTTTATCATCATGCTTGGAAGCCTTTCTTATTGATTGTATGTATCACTTCATTAGGAGGTATGGTACCATCTACTATATCCCTCCCAGGTGTAAAGCCACTTTGATTTGGGGATATTATATTTTTCTAGAACTCTTTTAAGCCACTTTGCTAGTGCTTCAGATAGAATTTTGTAGATTATGTTATAGAGTGATATTGGGCGATAATCCCCAAAATTGGAGCAGACCTCTTTCTTAGGTATTAGAACCACAACTATGTTATTTATATCTTTCAAAAATTTCTTTTTTGAAGTCTTCCATTATTTCCCATACCTCTTCTCTTATAACATGCAAAAATTTATGGTAGGAAAAAGTTGGGAAACCATTAGATCCTGGAGATTTATTTGGGTGCAATTGGAATACTAC
Organism: Sequoiadendron giganteum; assembly: GCA_007115665.2. Taxonomy (NCBI): domain Eukaryota; kingdom Viridiplantae; phylum Streptophyta; class Pinopsida; order Cupressales; family Cupressaceae; genus Sequoiadendron; species Sequoiadendron giganteum. Next base: position 623,305,593 of record CM021105.1, on the reverse strand, counting down.
ATTCTTTATTTCTTCCTTTGTAAAAGGTACAATGAGAATAGATTTATCTTTTAAAGATATTAGCTTCAGGATGTTTGATAGAATGCTATTGTCATTAATTGCATATTTATCACCTTTCGAAGCTAGGAGCTATTTGAAGAAACTGATTGCTTCTTCCTTTATTTCACTTGGATCTTCAATGAGACTAATATCTAAAGAATGAATAGTTGTGATCCTTTTGTGCGATTTTTTTATTTTAGTTGTGTTATGGAAGAGTTTTGCATTAGCATCCTCTTCATTCAACCAAACCTCCCTTGATTTGGTTCTCCAGTATTCTTCTCCCCTAACTAGAATTTCATCATATTCTGCCAGTGCTTTCTTTATTTTAGTTGTGCTATGGAAGAGTTTTGTGTTAGCATCCCATTCATTTAACCAAACCTCCCTTGATTTGGTTCTCCAATATTCTTCTCCCCTAACTATAATTTCATCATATTTTGCCATGATTTTTTTTTCATGTAGTATTCTTGATACATACCTTCTTTCATTATCTTATTATTTAGATTTACCAATTCTTCTTCTAGTCTTTCTTTTTCAAAAAAAATATTTTTAAAGAGTGTTTTATTCCATTCTTGTAGTTTTCTCTTGATATACTTTTATTTATTTATGATGATAAAGTTTTTGGTCCTAATACATTTTGGAGCCTCCTTCTAGCAATGTTCTATTGATTCCACGAAATCTTCTTTTCTAAACAACATTTTTTCTAGTTTGAATTAGGTCTTTGGAAAATTATTTTCTTCCATGATTGTTAATTCGATAGGAAGATGATTTGAGCCTGCAAGAGGGAGTATGGTCGCTTCAAATTTTAGATTTAATTTCAACTAGTCTTGTGAGTAGATAAATATGTCTAATTTTTCTTTGATGTGGAATTCCCCATGTCATTTATTTGACCTTGTATATGCTCCATTTTTTTTCTAGGTATCTATTAGATCGTTCTATAGAAGGAATTGACGAAACACGCACATTGAAGAGGAAACGATTATGCCCCCCCCCATATTTTTCCTCATTCCTGAGAAATACATTGAAATATCCTCCCATAATTATTCTTTTTCTTTTGATCTTTGTTATTTTCTGGCTCAAAGACTCCCATAATTTTTCTTTTTCAAAGTTTCTGGCTGGGCCATAAATGTTAAAAAGAAAGATATTAGTTTACTTTATAGGCTTGCGACCTCACATAACATCCAATTTTCTTTCTTGTCGATTATGTTCACACCAACCAAATTGATTCTCCACAGAATTCCAAGCCCTCCTACTGTACCAAAGGCCTTTGAGTAAGACTCCTCCCAGCCTCCGAGGTGAATAATTCTTTTATTTTCTTATTCTATTTTATTTTCTTGCAACAATAATATGTGTGTATCTTCTCTTTCAATTTGATGCTTTATCGAGCATCTCTTGTTAGGGGAATTTAGGCCCCTAACATTCCATTCCATTATTTTCATGGCTCCTCTTTTTGGGAGTGCTCTACACCCTTTGTATTGTTGAGAAAGTTTATGATGATTTTGAGGCCCTTTTCCTAGGCTAATTCATCCCTTCTTTTCTTATTTGTTTTTCTACCTTTCTTTTTCTTAGATTATTTTTTTGGATTCGAGAACTATGTAGTTGTCTGAGAAATGAACCTATTATCAATAATGTCAAGTTCATCATAATCTTCATTTTCTCTTTTAGATGTATTTCCTCCTTTTGGAGTTTGTATACTTGGCTTTGCATTTAAGCTAAGAAAAGGTTCCATGCACACATCCCACTTGTTGTTTTCCTTTCTATTTTCCATTTTCCTACCACTTATTTAATGATTGACTTTCGAGGGGATTTCTGACAGATTCTACATTATAGGGATTTCAATTTTTTTGAAGGTTTCCTTTTTCCTCCATACTTTCTTGATTTTTGGGGGAATCTTGCAGTTTTTTGTTGTGTGGTCCCTTTTTTCACACTTCAGACAATAAATTTTTTATTCTTCAATTTCAACACCCTACAACCAAATTCCTATCTTGGATTTTAGTTTGATCACCTTTGGGATTTGCTTTATTGTTGCAATATGAATTCTTGCATACAAATAAGAATTCCTTTCCAATAAAGGGGTATCTATTTATGTTAATGTACTTAATGACCTTCCAATGTTTTCTAGACACTCCTTGAACCAATATTCGAGGGGCATATTATATAGCCTGATCCATTTAGCCTCTGTATATGGCACCTAAATTCTTGGATTGAAATTAGTTTCTCATTTTATATATCGATAGGGCTTCTGTCTATTTCCCAAATTCATTTCTTCGGGACCGAATCTCTATCCTTTTACAAAAGAAATACCATGATGAAGAAGCTATTGGGTGGGAATTTAAAATACCATGATTCAGTTTCATATTTTTCTGAAACCAATCTTATTAGAAGTTTGAGGAGATTGTCATTGATGATGTTGTTTGGAAACATGAGCATGGATACACCATTGTCATTGATGTTAACATTATTGTGAAATATTTTGATTAATCCTAACATGTTTTTGAGATGTTGTGGAAGACATTTTTGCATGTTAAGTTGGTCTAGATAGTTTAGTTGCGTTAGTTTTTGGGTCCACACCACTTTGCAAATGTAGATATCACTCTACAACTCTAACATTAATTTTTCATATTTTAAATACAACTAATTGAAATATTTCCTCTTGATTGGACATACAGGTTGAGAGATAAGAGTAACAAAGTTTGACCTAGCATATTACAGTCATTTTTTGTACAATGTTTTTTTGTGGAAGATTTAGCACTCCTCCGTGAATTAGTTTTTGGACTTGTGGTGCTAAAGATAAGTTGCTAGATGTTAGTTGAGCATGAATTCTAGATGGTATCGAGTTTTGAGGTCCATGTGTCAAGATGCGGATACATAGATGTAGGTTTTTGTTTTTAGGTCTTATTTGGAGCCGACCTAACATGTTTGATGTTGTGAAAAGGATGAATACACATTTTTATCTTATGTGGGATCTATTATAGGTCCATCCTGACCTATCTTAAGATGTTTTGAGATTGGAATTGTGGCGTGTGTTATCAATGAGAAGTTTTGAGCTGACAAGTTATATTTTTGGTGTTACATCTAGTTAGGCCAACCTAATTGATGTTATACTTGATGCCGATATATATGTTGGATTATTTTTGGTAATTTAGAGAGATAGATTCAACATGTATTATGTGATGTGAATTTTAGTAAAGCGGTGCAAATTATGTTGTGAAATATTTGAGTTGTGCGTATGAAAAGCATTGTAGAGTGTTGAGTCAAAATCAGTGTGAAGATTGTTATTGTGCTTCATTGGAACTGTATTCCTGCATATTGTAGATGCAATTATAATAGTTCAAAATAGGTTGTGAGCCACCTTCATTATTCTATCCTTTTATTCATGGAAAATGAGTCCACTTGGATAGTGAGTCTATCTGTGGTGAGCTTTTCTATAATATACTAAAACTAGTTAAATAATATTATGAGCTAACCCTCACCATAGTTTTTCCCATTTTGGGTTTTCTATGTAAAAATCTTGGTGTTCATGTGTTATGTGATATTGTGGATGTTCCATACTTTCTTTCCTTATTGTAGTTGAATATGCATTAGTGATTGGATGTTTAGTGTTTGAATGGTTTAAGAGAATACTATTCGCCCTCCTCTTAGTATTCTACATGTTCAACAAATCTTCTATACTATTTCTTCATTTTTGGGCCCAAATTCTATAGATGATGGACAAATATTGTAAAAGGCTAGTATCTTCATTTGTTTCCTCTTGGAAATCAATCTCTATTGGTTCCCTTGAGCAAGCAGGTGGATTACCCTTATCTTCCTATTTTTTCTTGAGCATATTTCTAGATGTTATATTTAAATCCTATTGTATTCCTTCTCCTGCTTTCCATATTTTCTAGTATTCTTGAATGATGTTGTTTCTTTGGATGACAATGTTTACTTAGTGATGGTCTTCTCCTTATGGTTTTTTTAAACCTTCGTTCCTCCCTTCACATTATCAGATGGGGACTTGGTTTTTGGATTAATTGTAATTTTGTTTGGCCACGATATATAATGCAACATCTTCAAGTATATACTTGTTTGGTTTCCTAAGATTCTTGGTGTTCACTTTAGTCACACGTTGACTTATTCTTTTTTGATAGATTATTCCTCTAGATTATGATAATTTTATGAAGAATATTTTTAGATGATTCATAGTTCTCAGATTATTGTATTTTCATAAAAAAGTGCAATAAGAAGAATTCACTAAAAATTTTAGAGTATACTTCAAAAATATTAAAATATTTCAATTAATTTGTATTCATACATTTCTACAATATAAATAATTCATGTTAATAAATTATATCAAATTATTTTATTTTTACTAAATCATCTACAATTTAACTTTTATATATATTAATGATAAAATATTTATATCACTCAATTTAAATTATCCTCAAATAAATAATAGAAGACTTATCTATTAGGAGTGTTTTTGGTAAAAAATGTGTAGGCATTTGATGCAAAAAATACGCATAGTTTTCACTAGAATAATTCTCAATGATTTATATGGAGTGTAGAAATAGCATGTGTATTACTAACCTATCTATTATATTATTATTTCATAGATCTATATGCATAATAAATAAATAAATGTGGGATTAATGGTGACTCCCCAACACCCCCAAGAACAATTGATAGACCAAAACAACTTCCACAAGAGAGAGAATGGCAAGAATACTTGCTTTAATAATGCAAGCTTGAATAATGGTTGAATATCCTTGAATTCACTTCAATAAAAATGTACATGAGATGCCTTGCTTATAGAGGCAAGGTAGAGATGTAGGATTAGATAAGATCATGACAAGTTTCTTAATCCTATTACTTGAGACAACTAACAAACTAACTACCTAAGAATCAAGCAATACTAGCTAGATTTAAGATAAGTTCTAGAAAAGTCAACTAAGACTTCTAGAAAGAATCTTATATCCTAAGTAAACTTAACATGTGAATATGTCCCCTAATTACCTAGTGAATGAATGTACTAGGTACAAGACATATATTCACACCAACACCCCCCCCTTAAGTGCAACTTAGGGAGAATATTATTATGAAAACCATACAAAGACTATGACTACGGGTCCTGACTACGAGGCCATGTAGGTATCCATTTACAAATGGAAATGGAAATGATGCAATCAATCTCTCACAAATGGAGAAAAGGAGAAAACCCAATGAGACAAAACTCATCCCCAAAAGATAGAAAAAAGAAAAAAAAAAACATGATGTATGGAGGACTCAATGATACCCCCCAAAGACTACATCCATCATGTATATATAATAAATGACCCCCCAATAGAGGAAGATAGAGAGATAAGATATCCCCCACAAGGAAGAAGCTCCAATGCTGATGAAGAATTCCTGGAAAAAAAGATGATCCAATGCCTACAAGAAACACATCCCCCTTAGGAAGAAACAAATCCATAAGCTGATGAAGAAGCCATTCCATGTCCAACTGAAAGGATGAAGAATGATGTGGCAACATTTATACCTCTAAAAAATGAGTAGGAGTATCCAAGCTTGAGTAACTCACAAAATCATCATGGTCAAACTCAACCAAGAAACATGAAAAATCAAGTGAAGGAGGAGACTCATGAATGTCAATCTCCAAAGACAATGTAGATGGTATAATAGTTGTGTTGAAATTGTCACCCCCACACCCCCAAGAACAGTTGCTAGACCAAAACAACTTCCACAAGAGAGAGAATTTCAAGAAATCTTGCTTCAACAATGCAAGATTGAATATTGGTTGAATATCCTTGAATTCACTTCAATGCAAATGTACACGAGATTCCTTGCTTATAAAGGTAAGGTAAAGATGTAGGATTAGACAAGATCATGAAAAGTGTCTTAATCTTATTACATGAGACAACTAACAAACTAACTACCTAGGAATCAAGCAATACTAGCTAGATAAGATAAGTTCTAGAAAATCCAACTAAGACTTCTAGAAAGAACCTTATATCCTAAGAAAATTTAACATGTGAATATGTCCCCTAATTACCTAGTGAATGAATGTACTAGGTGCAAGACATATATTCACACCAACAATAAAGACAACACAAATCTACCCAAAAAAATTGGAAATGAATAATTAATTCATATCTCTCAACCATATCGAGCCATTAGGTATTCAATCCTAGTAAATCCCCAAGTCTAAGGAGATCAATAAAATTATAGTTTACCAAAATACTCCCCAAAGGATACACAAATGGTCAAAGGTAGATATTTTGTGGTGACACATAATTACCACCCATAAAACCACCTCAAATCCATATATATGGTGTTACCCTTCACTCCATCACTCTACCCCCACTCTTTGCCACTTTTCAAAAGTAACACCACCATAAAAAATACATAAAATTTACTTGAGAAAATAGTAGCATAAAAATTATCCCTAAAGAATACCACAAGATAATAACCTAAATGATGTTAAAAGTGATACAGTTTGTAATATCCATTAAAATCATCTCAGTATTCCCTAATGCTTTTAAACCTCACCCCTCTAACACTCTCCTAAAAACTAGTAAGTGTAAAGGTGGTTAATTTATTGTTTAAGTTTTACTTACATAATATGAGTTGGGTTGTAAAATACTAATTTATAGGAAACTAAAATATAAAATAAAAAAATTAAATTCAAAATTATAAATAGAAAAAAGAAAAGAACTTGGCACTAGAAGAAAAACTTCATTACATAGAAGGATATTGTGATGTGCAAGTATTTTAAATATGCATTAGAATCCATCTTACATCTTGTCACCCTAGTCTCACATTGTGTTTTAGAAAAGTTTCAAAATTCAAAATTTTAAGTAGATTTTGAACCCACCTACACAATAGGAAATAAGGACAACAAAAGAAACAAACCAAAGGATACCATATGATACAAAAATTAATTTAAAATAACTAGAATAATGAAATGACTATAGAAAGGAAGAGACATAAAAAAAACCTTTGTATAGTTGTATTCTTTGAAATACAAGTAGCTAGAATAAGAAAAATGGTTGGCACTACTTGCGAGCTTTCTAAGAATAATCAAACTTATTTTAGTCTTTCAACCTTCATGGATAGTAAAGTAGAAAGATGAAAATGTATATTTTTTCTTATCCTAAGTGCATTTAGGACAAAAATCAAAATAAATAATGAATATCGAATCATAGGTCTATAAGGATTAATAAACTAGTGTGTGTATGAGATTGGATAAAGGATGATGATAATCACTAAAAAAATCCAATAGAAATGTAGAAGGAAATGATAAAGAAGAGATACAATAATATGAAAACAATAATAATAATTAAGCAAGACAATCCTTGGATAAATTAGAATAATTTTGCATCACTAACATTCACTTATTTTATTTGTGCTTATATTCACCTGTTAGTTGTAGAAGAATTCATTGAATTTTTCCACATTTATAATTGTTAGAATTGTGAATAAAAACAAGACACAAGATCAAACAATGAAAAAATACACCTTCCATGCAATTGAGTTGTAAAAAATGATTTTCTATATCCTTAACAAGAAAAAATTACAAAATGAACCTCAAAATTTTCAAGGAGATATTTATTTAAGAGATAATACGATGAGGTTGAGTGATTTATATGAGCAAACCTAAATGATAAAGCAATTAGATCATGACAAGTGACAACATAATGTGTGATGAGATAGAATGATCTAATAATAGCTCACTTCAGTTAACATAAAAGAACAGTCCTAAGTTTATCTTAAGTGCATGAAAACAATTAGCCCAATAATCACTTAAAGATTAATTAATTATTAGCTAATGCATGATTAATCTAACACCCCCCTTAAGATAACTTAGGGAGTAGCTAAAACTCTAATAAACCAATGCATAAAAAGATTAATTTGAGGAAGAAGAACCCTAGAGATCATATGAGTCATATGATGACCCTGAACATGGATAATTGCTAATGATGCAAAGAAAATTAATGAAGTGTGATGAGTGATAAGGGAAAATACAAATAAAGAACATATTTAGAGCTAGATGCAAAATATGGGGAAGTGTTGTAAGGTAACCATTGATAGAAAAAATATACACAACTTAGTAATCATTGAGCTGCTAGGCTTTTTTGTTTTCTGTTGTCATATTGCGCCTACTGTGCAAGAAAAATCCTCCCTCATTGAGTACGACCATATTTACTGTGGTTTTAGGGTTTTATTATTAATTCAATCAATTCCAACCCAACAATTCATGCTGGTATTAACAGTTCATTGACGCAGTTCAATGGCTCCTCCTCCAAACAAACATCCTCAAAACTTTGTTCTGAAATTCTTTCACGAGGTAAGAATTCTGATGCCCCAGCTGATGTGATTTTGCCTTTACCAGATTTTGATTCTACTTGCCAATGGTTTGAAAAACACACCCTTGTGGGTTATTTTCTTGGGAGGACTCCCCTCGAAAGTGTGTTGAAATAATGGGTCAGCAAGGCTTGGGTCCCTCACGAGGTCTGCCTTGATATGGTCCAAAACTTGACCAAAGGTTTTTTTCTATTCCACTTTGCAGAAGTTAATCATGTCCACACTATTTTAGGTCATGGGCCCTGGTATGTTAGGTCATACTTGTTGTTTTTTCAAGCATGGACCCAGGATTTTTCTGTCTCAGATGACACCAAAATTTGGGTTCTGGTCTGGATTGAGTTCCCCGGTCTCCCCTTGTCTTGTGTGCCCTTCCTAAATCACATTGCTTCCTCTTTGGGGAGGGTTGTTTGTATTGAACCCGATAGGTTTTTCCAAGATCGGCCTCAGAAACAGGTTTGTGTGGAGGTGGACCTATCCAAGGATTTGAAAGAATCTGTGGACATTCAAATAGGAGCTATTAGGCACACCCAAAAAGTCACGTATTTCAATCTGCCTAACACGTGCTATCGGTGCCAGTCAGCTGACCACAAGATCAAGGACTTCCCTTTGGCAGTGCCTCATACACCATCCCCGCCATGAGATGTCAAAAAGCCTCATCAGACAGAGCCTTCTACTAAGGCTAAAACAAAGTGGACCATGGTTACAAACCAGAAAAATAAGCCAATTGGTTTTGGGTTGGCCCCCAAGGCCTTTGAACCACCCAAAGTTGTTTCAAACCCTTTAGAGAAGGGGATAGCCACTCCTTCTAGAGGTACTACTGTTTCGGTGTAGCCCATTTCAAAGGTGACACCTCAGCCTGTGGTTGTTATGTATGCTCAACCAAATATCCCTCCTGCAACGGGGGCTCAATGACGCTCTCGCAGTCCATCTCCACCGCCTGAAGAAGGATAATATGTGCCAAAAAATCAGAGGTTTTTAGCCCCTATTCAGATTGGTTCAGTTCCATAGGATTTGTTGAAGAATATTTTATCTTCCCTAGTTGAGGAGGAACTCGGTTCCGAAAGCATGGAAGAGTTTCATCCATGAATTTTCTTTCAAGGAATGTTCGAGGTCTCATCGACCTCTTCAGAAAGTATTCTGTTAGAGATACCTTACAAAAATAATCAGGTATTGAAGTGCTTTGTCTCCAAGAAGTTAAAATTTTAGGGTTTTTTCTTGCCTCAGCTTGTCGTTCTATTTGGACAACCAGTGCTATGTTTTGCACTTTGCATGAAGCTAGACGTGGTGGAGCCGTCACTCTTTTGTCCCTGCGTTTGCATTCTTGTGTTGTAGATCATGGGACTGATCCTTCTCAATGGATAATCTAGGTTCTCCTTATCATTGATAATCATTCCTTCAAGATTATTAATGTCTATGCCTCTAATGATGTTGTGGAGTGCTCTTTGCTTTGGTGTTGGATTGTTGATTCTTTACCAGTCACAACCTGATTACTCTGCGGGGATTTTAATATGGTCGAGGTAGTGTATGAAAAGGATGGAACCTTGCCCTTCGGTTGGGAAATTGGTGGATGAGAGGTGTGGTTTTACATGCATAATAAATTGGGCCTTTTTTATCCCAATATTGGTTTCCGCCATTCTCATTCACTTTGGCACACTTGGTGTAATTACAGGGCCAATTATGACATAGTTTTTAAATGCCTTGATCGTGCCATGATCTCGGCTCAATATTTTTTTCTTTTGCTAGCTCTGCCTTTCCTGTGAAACCGTTAGTGGATGTGACTCTATTTGATCACTTCCCAATTTCTTTTTGTATTGAATGCACATCTTGTCAACCTCACACGTGTAAAACTCAATTCTTTTTTAACACGTCTTTGCTCTGCCACAAGCCCACTTTGGCCCACAATCGTCGAGTATGGAATTTGGAATGCAGACCAACCGACGAAACAAATTGAATTACTTGGTGGAATGATGCCATCACTTGTACTACTTGATTTTTGTGCATTTATGGGCACCCACTGGCCATTTTTCATCGACGGTCGTATGAGGCAACCACTGTTGACTTGCATGCAACTATGGAGGCTTTGGTGGCCAACCCTTTTTCCCTGTCGCATCAAGTCAGGGTGGCAGAATTAAGGCACAAAATTTAGGTGGCTAATAATTATGCCGCTAAAGGAGCACAAATCAAAGCTCAACTGCATTGGATTAAGATCGGTGATCGTGCCTCCAAAGAATTTGTTTTGGCATTTCGTGCCAGGCACTCATCCCCAGGCATCAACAAAATTAAGGATGGCACTCAGTGCTCTCTGAGCTCCCTGAAATTCTCCAAGATTTTGTGCATCATTATGAACAGGTTTTCGTTGCACAGGACTCCATGCCTGTGTGATAGAAAGCCCTTCAATACTACCTTGTTGTTATGTTACATAGGTTTTCTTCAGCTCAAATTGTTTTTAATGATCAATTGTTGACAATTGTTGATCTCAAGGAAGTTGTTTTTTCTATGGCCGATGATAAGGCTCCTGGGATTGATGGATTCCCTTGTGAATTCTACAAATCCCTTTGGGACTGTGTTGGGTGTGATTTGCATCATGTATATCTTGAGGCTTTTCAAACCAACTTTCTAGGCAATTTAATAAACAAGGCCAATAAAAAGTTCATACCTAATCTCGAGGATCTGGAGGATATCTACAACTAGAGACCCATCTTGCTTCTCAATGTCTCCTACAAAATCATTGCCAAGGCTTTGGCTCTGAAAATCTGCCATCTCTTGCCTCAGATTGTGCACCCAGAGAAAAATTTCTTCATCAAATCCATGTTTATTCTAGATAATATTATTGTTGTTTTGGAAGGCATGGAGTGGGCACGACGATCAAATCAAAAAGTTATGTTCATCAAAATTGACTTTGCCAAAGCCTATGACCGCATTGAATGGCCTTTCATTCTTGCAATGTTGCAAGCTTTGGGGTTTAGGCCCAATTTCATTCAATCTATTTGTATGATTTTTTCTGATGCCTCAACTTGCATAACCATTAATGGCCACCAATCTTTTGCTTTTGGTATTTTTCACTCAATCCGGTAGGGGTGTCCTCTCACCCCCTCTTTCTATGTGCTTGCAATTGAGGGCTTTGGATACCTTCTGGCCCATGTTGTCTCTCAGTAGTGTGTTAAAGGGATTCTTCACTTGAATTCTCAGGAGCAACTTGTTAATGGCCACTTTGCGAATGATTCCTTTCTCACTCTCTTGGAGGAAGATGAATTGATCGATGCTGCCCTTGATTATCTCAACACTTTATGTCTTGCCTCCGGCTCTACCATCCAATGGCACAAGACCTTATGTTATAGGCAATCTGTGTTACCCACTCCTGTGTGGCTTCAAAACTATAACTGGAAGTGGATTGGGTAGGGAGAGATATTTTAGTTTTTGGGAATCCCTTTCGCCTTCCAGGCCTCTCCTAGGGAGCTTTGGCAAGTTGTGCTCTCCAGGGTTGAGCAAAATCTTTTTTACTGGATTACTAGGCCTATTTCTCTAGCTAGGAAGTTCCAGGTGTGCTCTAAAGTTTTGGCTGCCACTCATGTTTACTACTCTTCTTTTTGGGCTCCCTCCAAAGATTCCTATGGTAGGCTTGAAAAGTTGCTTTGGGATTTTCTATGGGCCGCCTCTGAAACTCACAAGGGTTTCCATCATGTTGCTTGGGAGTATTGTTGCCTCCCGAGAGATTTTGGAGGACTTGGGATGCTCTCCACTCAATGGCAAGTGACTGCTCTTTGTGTCAAATGGATTATTTGGGCCCTCGTCGGAGATGAAGCTTGGAATATTCTCCTCAAGCATTGTATTCATTTCAGCTTTCCTATTCACAAACCCATATGGAAAGACATAGGCTTCGAAACCCTCTTGGTTATGAAGGAGCCTATTCAAATTGTTGGAAATTTTGTGGCCAAAATCATTTGGCATGCCTGAGAGGTTGTTAAGCCTTAGCTTCGATGGGTCAGGGCTAGATTTCGTGATGGGTTTTTGCTCAATCAAAAGAATATTTGGTGGTCTCCTCTTCTTGCACATAATGGTCAGCCTTTGGCTAAATTACCTTGGCTTAAAGCACTTGGGTTTCACAAAAAGGGCATTAAGACCCTGCAACAGGTCTTTCACTGACCCACTATGCACATTATGCAGTGGGATGCTTTTAAGGCCTAGTACGAACTTCAAAACTAGGACCGCGCTACTTTCGACGGTTTGGTGAGTGTCATTCCAATAGAAATGCTTCACAAAATTGGCATTCATGGGAAATAAAATTGGTGGAAAGACTAGAAGTGGTTTCCAGATACTCCTCTTAGGATCTATAAGTTGTGGCTTGGTTACAGGTGGCTTTCACCCCATTTTCCTATGATCAACAATTTGAACCAGAGGTGGCTTCTTCACTCCTCTGCTCATGTTTGGCGAAATGGATTTTTTGCCACTTGGTCTACAAGTGTTAATCCAAAGCTGGCCCACTTTGCTTGGTGTACTCTTTTCCAAGGCTTGCCTGTGGGTTCTTAGCTTTTACACTTGGGGGTCCAAGACCCTCGTTGCCCTTTTTGTGGGCAACCTGAAAGCTTTAAGCATCTTTTATGGTTTTATCCCAAAGCTCAACAACTTTGGACTTGGATTCAAGAATTATTTTGGTCGAAACCTTTCTCTTGGCATATGGTTCTGCTAGGAGATCCACCTGGGATCTCACTAAGCTCACCCAACTTTAGCACACTTTTAGGGTGGAAATCCTCTTCAACATTTGGAAAGACATAAATTCTTGCATATTTTCTCATTCTTAAATGAATATTAATGTTTCTCTCTATGTTAAAGTTGTTATTTTCTCTAATGTTCTCTTACAGATACAGGTGCAAGCTAACAAATTTGCACTGGAGGTGGCTCACCTTCAGGTTCTCTTGGAATATTGGAGCAATTCCCCATGCACTGTGGCTCTGATCCCTGACTCACCCTCTTGGGGCTGAAAACAGAGTGGCTACGCGCGTCCCCTCTCTCAACCTCCTGCTCAGTGGGATTCTTGCCCTCCTCGACGTGCTCTCTCTCCTCCATCGTGGGTTAATCAGGAATGACCTTTTGATAGTGCTTCAAGGAGCGGTGATGGTGATGGTGATGGTGGTGGTTATGGGTGGCCCTCTGATACTTCACCTGCCTCTGGTTTTGGATGGCCTGCTAGTGGTAAAATATTTCCATGAGTGGCGCTTGCAATCTCACGCCGACACGAGGAAGAAGATAAAGATAAGAAAGATGATGACGATGACTGAGGTGCTCCTCCTGACGTCACTCTTGACCCCGCTAATGTATGGGTGAAAAATATGGATGACAGAGACCCTCCCGACTCTACTGGCACTACTTTGACCGCTTAATGGCCTGGTTGTTGTTCTAATTTCTCATGTTCTTAGACTTCTGGGCTAGGCTCATATGACTTATTTTTTGGATATTTTTGGGCATTACCCATGTGACTTTTAGGGTGTGCCTTTTTACCACCCGCCAATTTTTTTGTGAATATGTAATCTTATCTTTAATTTAATATAGATAGCTGCCTATTCATCAAAAAAAAAATGTTTGAAAAATTAAAGTTGAAGAGCCAAAAACACCCAAATCCTTACATAGTTTCTTGGTTATAGAGAGAACATAGTAATGTTAATAAATAGTGGTGGGAAATATTTTAAATAGGGAGTTACCTATTGATGCCAAAAATTGGCAAAGTAACAACCTTTTGTGGGAAACTTAGTTAAAGGGGGGATCTATTGCGCTAAACTGAGTGACCTCCGAATTTTAAAGAAGTCGACTCTTCTATAACTAGGGTTTTGAATGGGAAAATGAAGCAGATATGAAATGAAAGGATCTATCTAGGGTGATGCGCCAAGGTTTAGATGTAAGGTACGATAGATCTATCTTGCAGATGCAGTCTAAGGGCCCGTTCAACAATCTGCTATGCTCGAAATAACAACCATTAAAGAGAAAGACCTGAATAATTTATTTCATTACATAAAATAATTTTCACAGAGCTCTACTGAAAAGAAAGAGTCGAAGACATGGTTCTAAATCAACATTCTATTCAAATAATTGAAGTTGTAAACAAACTATTAAGAAAAAACACAATATAGTGTTATCAATAGTTAAGAGACATAATTAAGGCCAACTTACAAGGGCACAGTCTATGAGTCTTTATAGTTATCTAACAAAATAAAGGCTTGGTGTCTTCCTAATCCTTTTGTGGATATTTTGAACTAGCAATAACCAACTATTCAATCGCTACTTTTAAAATCACTAACTAACTAACTTGCAAAAACTCCTAACTCCCTTTTCTCCTCAAGAGAATTAGTATATATAGCCAAGGGAATCCACCACTTGAAAGATCATAAAAATATATCTCATCATAAATCATAATTCCTACAACAATGATTCATCATGGTCATTGCAATAGAAATATTCCTAAGCATGAATCTAGTCATTCGTTAGCCAGATACATTCCCTACAAATGATGGCAGTGGTCCTAACCTACACTATGTAAACATGTGTTTGCTCTTAGTGAAAGCAGTTAGAGAATGCGATAGTATGGTAGCCTAGTGATTGCACCACTTCTCTCATTTTATGTAGTTGCACTGAAGGAACACGTGGCTGAATTTTACAATCCGTAGTTCATTTTCCTCATTCTTTGATGAGACCTTGTGATGAGAAGAAATGTGGCAGTGTCTCTGTTATCAAAACTGCTTGAGGGGCTTGCCAAAATTTAGCATGGGTGAAGGCTATGTGGTAGGCAGTCGGGGCCCGAAAGAGAAGGGGAGGGAAGCTCCCCTTTGATGAGCGCTTTGGTGAAATGTGGTGACATTTAGTTGAGAGCATTGAAAGACTGTCGGGAGGCATTCAAAAATCATCAAGAGTGATTGGAAGTTGGGAAAGACATCAAAATAACCTGAAGGGAGCATGGGGGTATATTAAACATCCACAAATTTTGGTGACTACCAGGGGAATTTCGCCTGCGGAACGGTGAATCCAATTTTTTTTGGTTTTGAAATCAGAGCTTTAACCATTGGGCACTGGAGTCAGAGCTTAGAAAGGGTGACTTAAAAAGGTGCTCAGTTGGCCTTGGAAGGCATTGATATGGAGCGTAGGATCTCTTGTGCCTCGTGTAGGTCAATCATTTCCTTAAAAGGCAACACTACATATATTTCAGACCCATCCTCAAGCTAAAAAAGTAGCTGCACAATTTGATGAGTTACACCCTCAATGTCTTCGGTGGTAGGAGGCTCACTAAAAATCTGAAAAACTAATAAATCCCACTTCCTCTCCTCAATCTTGGCCACAATCTACTTTGTGGAAGCCACTACTTCATCAGGGATAAATAGAGAGGGCAAGCCCATTTGGGTTAGTTGGGAAAACCTTGCTCGAACGTTGTCCATTTTCTGCCCCAATGTAACCAAGCATTGTTGAGCATGAAGGATGGCCTCTTAGAATTAGATAAACTCCTTTGTGACCCCAACAACTGCCTTCCGATCCTCGATCCTTGTTCATTCTAGATCTTCACTTGGCACTGTGTATAGCTTACCTAGTATCCTCTCTGCTTCAGGAACCTTTTCTCCTATGGATTGTAGGAGCTGTTCCATCATGCCACGAACCTCTGCATAAATATGTTACCTCTGCCATGAACCAAAGTGTGGGGTGGAGTGTCAGGCATAAATCCTTGACCCTCTCCCAGTAGGAAGCATACAATTGTTGGGCCACTAAGCAGAGGTTTTTCTATGGAGGATTTTGAATGATTCTTTTCAAGAGATTAATCTTTTCATCCTTTGTCCCAATCTCCTATGTTAGCCCTGCAATTTGTTCTGCAGTGGAGGTGAGCTTCTCCTTCAATTCATTTTGTGCGGCTAGCCATCTTTCCTCAACTTGGTTTTGGTTTGCAGACTCTTGATCTAGGGAAAGCCGAAACTTCCTTAGATCTTCCTGAAATTGAGCCTGTGCGCTTGCTTGGTTTGCCTCCTTTTCTCATACCGTTTTCTCTAGATGAGTACACAATTTTTGTAATTCTTTGATATTTTGTTGAACCTCTCCCTTTGACTGGACCATCCTATCGGATAATTCCTGGTACCTTTGTCGCAAGTCGGCTATCTGATTAGACTCTTGGGATTGTAATTTTTTGAGCTCCCTTTGCAAGCTAGCGCATTCTGCCTACAAATTTTGTGGAAGGCACACCTTTTCTACTTCCTGTGATTTGTCCTTGGCTAAAACGACTTCCAAACTTGCCTTGAAGGCCTTGATCTTGTCCCCCATCTTCTTCAATTTTCGACCAAACTTAAGAAAGTCAGTAGTCACTACCCGTTGCATCTCTTCTAGTAGCTCAACTTTATCCTATGGTTGGGCAACACGTAAATCCAATCTAATGGCATGGATGTCGTAGTCATCAGGTTGCATTTCTTCCTGTGGTTTGACAACATTTGGATGTAGGGTTTTGAAATGCAATGACTATTGAGCCTTGTCATAAACTGTCTGGATTCTACGCTCTACTGGCCTCTTCACATACTTTTCTCTTTGCTTCTAGAGTCAGAGAGCTCAAGGCTACTTCTTCAAATTTCTCTGAGACAAGAATTGAGCTGGAAATTTAATGCCTTCACCTATAAAGGGTGCACTGGGAGGGACAACAAAAGGGAAAGAGGCAAGTGACCTCTAATGTGTTCTTCTTCAGAAGGGGAACCGTGAGTAGAGAGAAGGGAGGAATGCTCCAAATCCTAGGTGAGGAAGGCATGGAGGGGCTCAAGGGGAATAGTGGTGGCAATGGGGATGCACTGGGCTTCGACGATTGCAAAATTTGAGTCGAAATTGACTCAGATAAGGCGATAGGGACGGCGGCTTCAAAAACCAATGGGGTGGAAGACATGGACGTAGATGAGGAGGAAAATTGGGATGCCGAAGGAGCTTGAACTAGAGATGGGGTAGGTCATAGGATAGTAAAAACCATCTGTCTGATATGAGAAAACTGGGAGAAACCTCCCAACACCATTGTAGAGGGGACAAAGAAAGATAGGCTCATACTTGGGGTAGTGGACGCCAAAAGGACTATGGAAGAAACAAGAGACTATGAGCTGAGAAGAGATGGAGAGAGAGATACATGAGAGATATATTCTATCTTTGACGCTTGGCTGACCGCAACCTCTTGCATACCACCTCCGATAATAGTATCAATGAGCTATCTTTCTCTTGGTGGAGGGTTCTCCAAATCCACCACCTTCGTCGATTGCTGCGTCACTTCGAGCTTCCTTGCGGTCATGGGTCAAGATTGTGAGGAATCTGATCACGAGGTATTCATTCGAACACTCCTAATAATAGTGCCAGGATGCGTCACCACTTTGTGTTTTTGCTTTCCCTTGTCGAAGCATGGCAGGGTGTCCTTAGGGTCAGGCTCTGATGCATCATTTGCATTGGAATCTGAATGTTCTTGGTTCTAGAGGGTATCAAATTTATCATCAGTGTTAAACAATGATGAATGTTGGAAAGGGTCAGTGGTGTTATTGATCTCCTGGTGGTAGATCCAAAAATCCTAATTTTTTTCCGGTTTCTAGCCTTGTTTCCTTTCCAAGCTATTTCAGAGGGTAGTACCTATGTGTTTATTTTCATCTACCTTCCCCTTGACAATATAGAAACTAAGCCATGATGGCCTCCGATTATTTGTCAGAATTTGGGCCAAGTTCACCCACATTCAGTTGATATCTTTGGGTGGATTTTGCCACGCTTCCTAGTAGGGTTGAGGGCTATGATTTACCTTAATAAATGTGTCACCCAAATCATCTTCGGGGTTGTAGTCCCATTTATTGCAAATAAGAACTAGCCCAAGGTGTTCTAGCTTAGCCTCAAGTAGCTCTACTGACCTTTTCTTCACCATGATCACTATTTTGTACCTCATAGGGCATTCAAAAAACCCTCGATTCTTCTTCTTTGGGTCAGAGAAAAAGTTCCAGTCTATAATACCCATTTGTCAAAAAACCTCGAGGGCTAATACCCAATTGATGATGAATGCAGGGAGTCGGATCAGATCTTCGCAAAAACCACGAGCTCAGACACATGTGAATTCTTCACCGAGGAACCCGTCAAATTTTGGGAATAGGGATCGGATCCATCCGATCTAATTGCTCAATAGACAATAGTAGTCACCATCCTCGTGAAGATCACGCAAAATTGGGTTCAATAATTTCTCTGAAAACGCATAATAATCATAGGTGGAATAGAGGATGGGAGTCCATACTGAAACTGGCATACTGACAACTCCATTTTTTCCTTGAAGAAATTGGGATTTTGATGTAGAAACATATAGGAAAGAAGAGAAGGATACCTGAACTTACCCACATTCTTGAACTCGCCAATCTGTTTCTTCATATCTTTGATAATCATTTCTATGAAATCATACCAGAAAGGTTCCTTCTGTCTCTTGAGTTGGAAACCCAGGCCCAACTGAGATTCAAATATGATCTCGTCATCGTCCAAGCCAAACACAAGCCATCATGGAGAAGGCATCCTTCATGTCCACCTATTTATAGTCAACACGACGATTCATAATTTTCAATGGCGACTTGCTATCCTCAGACTTTCTAGTTTCAATATTATAAAAGTCGACGACATTTTTCCTAGTCCTCCAGAATTCAGAACCCTTTCCCTAGCTGAAACACTCCATTGGACGTTCTTTGGTCCCCATATCGGGAACGCAGAACATGTGCCTAAGAGCTTCTGTAGTTAGAACGACTCTTAGCCTCCTTCCTTCTATGGCGTCGATCAGCGAATTGAAGCACCAAACACTTTCATGAATTTTTTCAAGGAAGTGGTGGACATAAGGGACCATATATTGGGGAAGTCTAGAGTGCCATTGCTTGAATGGTAGTTGATTTTCGTGGGATTTCTTCATCCTAGTGAGAGCAACTTCCCTAAGGCACTTAGGTTCAATCTTGAGCTCAAGGTCATAGATGTTATCCCACTCCTCCTTTACCAAGTTAGCATCTCTAAGTGGACCCTTCTTTGTTGGTCGTGTGCGAGACCATTCTAGTTTTTCTGGGATTCTAGGCATAGCATAGGATTTATGTGCCTCAAAATACTGTCCATAGGTGCAGTGATTGTCACTTTGGCCAAGATTTGAGATGCTTCACCAAGCTCATTCATCTGTGGGTTCTAGGCTACTTCAGGGACAATGAATTCCATTTTTCTTCTGAACTTTTGAAAACCTACTACTCGATTCTTTGCAACTCTGCACTTTGATAATTCCTTACACAATTCTTGTATCAAAAAAAAAAAAATCCTTAAAACAAATGCATGCAATACTTAGCTTTTCAGTCCCTCTTCAAGTGGTAGATGTCAGTTGATTTTTATGCATTAAATTTGGCATGTATTGCCAGCCTTTCGGTTTGTGCGAAGTGAACTACTTGTCATTTTGAAATGACAAGTATTCATAATAACCCCAGGTACTTACAACCCATAGCATAATTTTTCTTTGAAATTGAGTCAGCGATTTGAAGGCAGGCCAAGTGTCTTATGTTGTAGTAATTAATACCCCGAACGAAATGATTATGCCAAAGTATGTGATAAGCCTCAAATAGGTTTGCATCTTTTCTTGGGCAGTGAGGAACACCTAGTAGGATGACACCTCATCATCCCATTGAAAAGGCTACCGCCAAATACTGCCAGTAGCTTGTGTTAATTAATTAGCTTGCCTTGATTTTGTACGCAACAAATCGCACCTACAAATACAACTTGGTTAGAGTTTCGAACAAGCCTTGGTGTAGTGTTCGAGGCAGTATCCAGTTAACCTCATGCTTATGGTATACGAACTACTGCCCTTATCCCTATAGTTTCTATAAATAGGCATCTAGCCAGTACCAGAATCATACTTAGCAACTTAGCGAAATCAACATTAGGTAATTGGTTTAGCCTTTGGTAATTGAATTCTGCTTAGTATTTGTGTAGAGTTCACGTTTGGGCTCTTTGTATAGGTTTGCCACCTGACATTTGTATAGTAGCTGATGCCATGGATACCCTGATCAGGTTGACCTCTCATAAACTACAAATGACATTTCTTGGTAAAATCTCAAGCATGCGTTTGAGGAGGATGATGAAGAATAACCATTATTTGGCCATCGTAGCTATGAAATGGGTCCTTGGTTGAGATTGCCTTGAATAAGAATATAAGTATAGAGTAAATACTGATGTTTTCTCTCATTTTGTGGCATCACTGCTTGATATTCAAGTCCCTAATCCATTTATCATCTGCTTGGTGGTGAAAATATTCTCGAAGAAGTACCTGAATAGCCTCGGGGAGGTGGTGGAAAATGTAGCATTTTACGAAAGGATTCCGACTGCGGGTGACCATTGTAGGTTTATGGAAGAGGACATGATTGTCCCATGGTTGCCATTCTTGAGTGGATTTTGCCTTCAGTTGTGAGAAGTCCATCATCAGAAGGTTACCTGTGCATGCCACTTTCTATTCTGGATATACAATGTGGTGCCATTTTAGGATATTGACTGGTACACTGACTTTAGGAATCTGGTGTTCCCACCTACCGCCACTTCTTCTGATGGTGTTGCTAGTGTAGCTGAGGATGAGGTGGTGCTAGATGATGTTGTTGTTGCAACTTCTTCTCAAGACTGAAAATTCTCTCTTTCTTGCTCAATGCTGAGACTTAGTTTTTTTGTATATAGCGTAGAAAAAGGCTTTATAGAATATATATAAGTATATTCTCCTCTGAAAGTGTGGCCTCTGAGCCATTTTTCTATTGTATTTTTGAAGTATATAAATATAATGAAGCCGTAGTTTATATTTAAAATCTCTGCCTTGTTGCATAATTTTCATTTCTTTAGGTAATTGTGTTATTTTTGTATCATAATTTGAGTCTTGTTGTATAACGGATTAGGAAGACCGACCGAACAAAAAAAACAAAGGGAAAAATAATCATAGTAATTACATATTTACACGATAGAACTGTCTAATTGAACTATATAAAATTTGAAGTGAATTACCTTGATATGAATCCTTGACACTTCTCTTTCTATGCTCTTTTATTTGAACGCCTTGTGTCGCTTCAATCATTATGAGCGGACCCTTCTTACCATCAGATTTCTCGTACCGGTCAATTCTTGATTCTTGTTGACCAAATTTTATCACCATACCCTTACCATCCAGCCCTTGGTCTAAACAACTATCTCATAGAGAAAAAACACTTGCTCCTATCGTGCCGATTGATTCCATAGAGGGTTGCGGGTAATGATTTCTTGCTAGTGTTTGGTTTAGATCCATTGATACATAGGAAAATATCAGTATTCTTCTTTTAGACCAAAATGAGGCCGAAAATCCAAATGCTAGGCTCAATTGAGTAGGCAACTCGCTTCAGGAATAACTTTTCCAACCTTTGTAGGTTCATTGAAGCTTTAATATTGAGATTCACTAACCTTTCGGTTTGGCACACCGATTCAATCTCTCTTTCTGGTTGAAACGTAGATTGGACAATGTCGGGATCATATTCTATGAATTTATCATATGACCAAGCCAAGAATTGTTCATTTTCTTTTGAAAAATATATGTGCCCTTCTTTACCTTGATGTAGGATGCTCCTTTGTACTTTAAGATTATTTTCCTTTCTGATTTGACCATCCATATAATCACCTTCATTTTTTACGGACTTCCTCTTATTATTTCTAATATTACCAAAAGGGGAACTTTCAGAAGTGACCAAATTCTTTGGAAGTTCCTGGAGTTCTTACTGCATGTCTTGTCTACCCTTGTTTTTGGTTACCCCTGCTTGGAATTGGTTGGTAACTTCTAATTGTGAATTGATCAAGGCAATGTGTTCATCACTATCGAATACTTGCCAACTCTTTCCATCATCTAGTTTTGTGAGCTGGAGTATCATTCGCTTGGAGCATTGGTTATACGATGGGTCAGGTACCAGTTTGGATTGGGATCCGAATTTGGCCAAGATTTCTATATCATCATTCTATTCTTGAGGAACAACTTGAATATTGAAAGTTCAAACCTCTTAATCAAGTCTCAGACCTTTTTTTCAGAGGATCTCGTACGACCATCCTTTTTAGTATTGATATTCTGAACTTGATTGTTGATTAGTTCAAAAATCTTGAGCCGATCCATTTGCTTGATGTCTATTTGCTCTGTCAAGCTCAAAATTAATACAAGGCCTTCACATTCAACCTTGTCATTGGAACAAGATAAATGGGGTCGAAGGGACATGATTGTATCCTTGCTACTTTGGGAAGTCAAGTATACTTTAGCTTTTGTATCGATCTCGCACTTTGCACTATCGGAATGTAGCGACCATAGTTTGGTCGCCGAAAAGCCTTTGGATTTTTGTGCCACCTTCAGGATTGCCTGATCCTCATCATAAATGACATAAGTTCCTAGTCCAATGGAATGATAATTTCTGAAAGGATATTTGTCAATGAACTCACTTAGGAGAACCTCCTCCTGATCGGTCCGATCTCTAGTGATTTCTTCATCTTCTAGAAGCTCTGTGCAGTACATCTCCTCCTTGGTTATGGAAGTGTAAGCCAATTCAAAAATTGTCCTAGGTTCATCCGCAACATGTTTGGTATGCAGAGGTTCAGACTCCAATTTCATTTTGGATCCATGCTTGGTCCTTATAATTAGGTCTGACCAATCCAAATAAATTTATCCACCTAGCTTAGAAGTGAATCCTTTGGATGGGCATAGACCGAATATTGGAGGCATATCAATGATCACATTATCTAGGTTGACTGTGATATTCGGGTAGATAAACAGGGTTAATGGAAGGTCCTTAATGACCCCCACAATATTAAGTATATTCCCATCCAGTTGCATGACTCCCTTATTCAAAGGTTCATAACTTAATTCTAGGGCTTAAAATATTAGCTTGGGCATGACTGTGGTGCTGGCACTGGAGTCAATCATGGAATTATGTAGTAATTTCTTACCCACAATAAGGGTTAAGAAAAATGGGCTCGACTTTGGTTTTTCTTAACTGACTCTAAATGTCGATTCTTCTTCTTTGAGATCGTTATTGGGGGCTTCTTCCATAGTATTCACAAGGATTTTGGCCGGTTGTGATAGTTCAATAGTTTCCTCCTGAAGTGATTGCTCCTTTGGTCCTGCGATCAAGTCTTCTTGAAGAGCCCTTTGTAGCAGTGTATTTTGTTCTAGCATAGCTAGAATTTCCCACAGGGAAACGTTAGTGGATGATTTTTTTAACTGCTCTACCATATCAAACGGTGGTAGATTGTGATGCTTTTTCTCCTTAGTTCTATTTGTTATGGTCTTCCTTTGCGGAGGGCTTTGTGGTACCACTGTAGGGGCATTATTCTGGTGGTCAAGAGTATTTTTAGGTTGCAGACTGATCAATTGCGGGATGACTATTTCATGTGTGAATCTCCCTTCAAAGAACATGTTGTAATCGGATTGCACTTGTCAGGTTTCAAAAGTGGATGCTTCAAACGTGAACATCGCTTCCTCCCCTTCCATCCATGAGAAAGGGGTGTGGTCTAGAGCTATGTTAGTCTCTTGTTCTAGGGACACCCCTTGCATTTGAGTGGTGAATATAATATTTTCCATTTGCAGAGAAGTATATGCATAATCCCCATCATTTGATATTGTGCCTTGACTGCATTGCTCTACCATCTTCTATTGCAGATTACTGTGTGGGCACTTTCGAGGCATATGCGAATCAATGCAAGGAAAACACCAGGGGTTATCATCATCGATTAAATTGTTTTCCCCTCCAGTCAGCCCTTTGTTAGAACTTAGATTGGTGTTCTGCATTGGAATGGGTACCGGTACTATTTGAATTGTTGTTGGCGCCTAAAAATTTTGGCAGGTGCTTCCTTGGATTTGTTTTTGTTGGTAAGAGGTACTTTCATCCTAATAATTCTAATATGCCAGCTTTGGAGGAGCAACCTGGTTGCATATGATGATAGTTATCTCATTGGCCATATCCTACAACATTTCCTTTATGTCAGTTGTCTCATCTTTCGATGAACCAATTGTGACAATCTATGGTGCGCTTGCGTATGTGTACATAGATTGTGGAGGAGTAGTCAGTGCAGTCATCAATGTTGCCTAGGCATGATTTGGAATTTTGGGGAATATAGGCATGATGGGCCAAGGTGAAAACTTTTTGGAATTGATCAGATTATTCTCTGCTTTGATTGTGATTCTATATGCATTTGGTAGAGTGGTTCCGCTGAGTGACTGGATCATCATCGAGATATCAACGTTGATGAAATTTAGGTAAAACATGAATGCCAAATCAGGTGGTAGGTGGATTGTAGCCTGAATTCTTTGCCAAGTTATGTGGAACTGAGTGTTGAAGTCAATTAGGGCCTCATATGGAGCTCATTTGATGATCTCTAGTTGGTGATACTGGGAAGACCTATCTCCATTGTTCGAGAATATTTCATAAAAAGGATCTCCAAGCTGATCCCAAGTGTCAATAGAGCTAGTCAACAGAGTGTGATACCAATCTGATGCTTTTCCTTTGAAAAAAGCTGCGAGTAACCTTAGTGCTATGTTCTAAACTGTAACTCCATGCACCAAACATACATCTACCACATCTGGTGAATGTTTAGATGGTGTTCTTGAGCCATCTCCGGTGAACTTAGGGGTAGATTTGAGAGCAGAGACCGAGATGGGGGCCCAAATGGCTAGCACTATAGGTGTTTTAAGAGGACTTTCACTGTCCCATGCCACATAATTATAGTTGGTGATAGGTAGCATGGCTGGTAGAGAGTTTGGGACATTTATGTGACAGGTTCTAGTTGGTACCAACCATAATGGTGGTACTAACAAACTAGGGTTGATTTTGTTTGGGATCTTGTGACAGGTCGATGGCTCATATACTTTCTTAAGGCTTAAGCACAATTCGTGGTCCCACTAGGCGTGCCAGGAAAAAAGA
The DNA here is from genome assembly GCA_007115665.2 of Sequoiadendron giganteum. NCBI lineage: Eukaryota > Viridiplantae > Streptophyta > Pinopsida > Cupressales > Cupressaceae > Sequoiadendron > Sequoiadendron giganteum. The sequence continues at coordinate 623,280,286 of CM021105.1, read as the reverse complement.
AATTGTTGATGCCAAAAATTGGCAAGGTAAGAACCTTTTGTGGGAAACTCAGTAAAAGGGGGAACCTATTGCGCTAAACTAAGTGACCTATGGATTTTAAAGAAGTCGTCTCTTCTATAATTGGGGTTTTGAATGGGAAAATGAAGTAGATATGAAATATAAGGATCTAACTAGGGTGATGCACCGAGGTTTAGATGTAAGGCACGATAGATCTATCTTGCAAATGTGGTATAAGGGTCCGTTCAACAATTTGCTATGCTCGAAATAACAACCATTAAAGAGAAAGACTTTAATAATTTATTTCATGACATAAATTAATTTGCATAGATCTCTACTAAAAAGAAAGAGTCAAAGACATGGTTCTAAATCAGCATTCTATTCAAATCATTGAAGTTGCAAACAAACTATTCAGAAACAACACAGTATAGTGTTATCAATAGTTAAGAAGTAGAAAGGCCAAATTACAAGGGCATAGTCTCTGAGTCTTTACAGTTATCTAGAAAAACAAAGGCCTAGTGTCTTCCTAATCCTTCTATGGATATTTCAAACTAGCAATAATTGACTATTCAATTGCTACTTTTAAAATCACTAACTAACTTTTAAAAACTACTAACTCCCTTTTATCCTCAAGAGAAATAGTATATATAGCCAAGGGCATCCACCGCTTGAAAGATAATAAAAATATATTTCATCATGAATCATAATGCTTACATTAATGATTCATCATGGTCATTGTAACAAAAAGATTCTTGAGCATGAATCTAGTCGTTTGCTAGCCAGATGCATTCCCTGCAAATGATGTCAGTGGTCCCAACCTACACTATGTAAACAAGTGTTGCCTCTCAGTGAAAGCAGTTAGAGCACGTGACAGTATGGTAGCCTGGCGATTGCACCAATTCTCTCTTTGTATGTAGTTGTGTCGAAGGAACATGTGGTGGAATTTCACAACTCGTAGTTCATTTTCCTCATCCTTTGATGAGAGCTTGTGACGAGAAGACATGTGGCAACATCTTTGTTATCGACACCCTTGAGGGGCCCACCAAAATTTCGTATGAGTGAAGGCTATGTCGTAGGTAGTCGGGGCCCGAAAGAGAAGGGAAGGGAAGCTCCCCTTCGATGAGTGCTTTGGTAACACGTGGCAGAATTTAGTCGAGAGCGCCGAAATATTGTCGAGAGGCTTTCAAAAATCATCGGGAGCAGTCGGAAGTCGGTCAAGACATCAAAATAACCCGAAGGGAGCATGGGGGTATATTAAATATCCATATTACCATGATAAAGTCTTATGTGATATGATTCCAATGGATGCGTCACCTACTATTGGGGAGGTGTTGGAAATTTGATCACTATACTATACATGAAGGGGGAGAAAACATATATATTATAACTAGGAATGGCTAGAGACACAAGTTAATGCCACTAAAGGACATATAAGATCAAGTTTCTAAAAATGCTAAGATATTATTGGTATATAGAAGGAATCTTTTGGATGGACTAAGGCATGATTTTTTTTTTGTATTTATTCTTAAGGAATTCAACAACACAAGTAATGTGGAAGAAATGTAGGAAATTTTAGAATTAGTATAGGAATAGGGTATGTGCAGGATCATGATGGGCCAAAAAGTGGTAATGAGAAAAAAATCACGTTTTGGATCGACTCAAAAATGTAGAAATGCTGAGTAGAATTTTCTAGGTTCGGGTGTCAGTACATTTAGCCGAACCAAATCCCAAACCTAGTTTCTAAAAATCAGATATCCGATTTGTGGAAACATTATATAAAAGACAATCGACACTTATAACTTCATTTCTCACAGTTTGCATGTGGGCGCACAAGGAAAAGCGAAAATCCAATATTTGCTTCTATCAGATATCCGATTTCAAAGGTAAGTATTTGGTTTTTTAAATATTGTAATCGATTTTTCAAGTAGATTCTCTTAATTTGAAGTAGTTTTTATGAATTATTTTTCAAAAATAGGGTTTTCTATTGATTTTTATTAAAAACTAGAGTTTACATTGATTTTTTATTAAAAAATAATGTTTCTAAATGGATTTTGATTAAAAACTAGTGTTGTTGATGTATTTTTATCAAAAATTAGAGTTTGTTATAGATTTTTGTGAAAAAGTAGGGTTTTTTTGGATTTTGATTAAAAACTAGGGTTTTTTTACAATAATTTCATTTATATTGTGTAATTTCAATTAGATTAATTAGTTTTTAGCTTTATTAAGGTATTATGGATGAGAATGAAAATCCACAAATGCCAAATGCTCCACCACCTCCGCAACCACCAATTGAAGACTTAATTGGTGAAAAATTGGGGCAATTGAGGGGCATTTGTGAAGTTAATAAGACAATCCCTCGATTGTGAGATATGACAAACAAATTGAAGAAAATAATTAAAAATATAGAAACCCTCTCCACCCAACATAATTCCTTTCATTTGTGGTGAGAAGACATGAGGGAATATTATGGATGTGGATTGTCTTACGATGATGTGAAAGATCTCCAAATAACCAAAACCCAAATAACCTCTTTATTCATTAACCCTTGCACCGGTTTTCCAGTGAATGTTAATAAAACAAAAATTTCTATAAAATGGTGCATGCATAGGGACATTGTAGCTAATTTTTGGTCAAAAACCACTGAATAATAATTTTGATATACCATTTTACTTTATTAAAAAATTATATGCTGAGTTTGTGTTAGGGCATCATGTCAATTACTTTGACATTAAACCCTTCTAGGGTGTCAGTGGAGGTATGCCCCAGGATAGACCAGGGGCAGTTAGAGTAGTCCCGCACCCAAATTTTCCCCTTCCTCCCCTTCCTCCGCCACCTCCAATATATCATCCAAAGATTATCCATGATGCAACCACACAAACTATTCAAGCTATTCACTCTTTGAGTGGTCATTTGGTTTCGCATGCTTCTACAGTAGCTCAACCACATTCTGGTGATATTGGCAAAGGCTCGAGTGTTGCTGCATCATCCTCCTCAGGTCCACATATTTGTGTGCCACATACTTGCACTATGTGTTGCCAGATATGCTTGGGTCCTCTTGTACAACCCACTGAGCATCCCTTGGACACTTCTCATTATGACCTCCATGATTTGGACATTATAGATCAGTCACAGGGGAGTGGAGCACACCCTACATAGTCCTCTCCCGCTAGAGAAGGGGATGCTGGAATAGTGGCACAAGTAAGATTTAAGTTGTAATTTCATAACTTGATTTGTTTTTAAATGAATATTAATAAGAGATAGTATCAAGTACTAATATTTATTTACATGGTCTATTTAACAGTTGATGTCTGAGGAGGAGCTCACACGGGTCACTGATAGAACCCTTAGGGCCATTTCATTTGGCTTGGATACACACAGAGTATATATTTTTGCACTCACTTGTTTACATTTTATATTATATACTTGCTGGTCATTTGAATTGACATTAACGAAATTATATAATAACTTATATGCTTATCTTATTTTCCTCTTGTAGGAAAAACCTAGTGTGAGTGAGGTGCAACCTCGTCCAGTCTATGGAGGCACAAAGTTAGATAAGGGGAAGGTAATTGAACTCAAATTGGATTGAATTAATATTTTTAAGATCTTATATTGATTATACATACATCGACATAGATTGGTAGTTTCATATTTACTTGTCAATTCTATGTACATACAATTATGAGCTATACAGATTTGTTGACAAGTGACACACCGCCTAAAGGAGTAGGTATTAGAACACCTCAAGGAGTAGGTGTTGAAACACCTCAAGGAGGAGGTGTTGAAACACCTAAAGGAGATAAAAAAAAAAGATCAACCTAAAGAGGTATGTGTTTATTTTATTGTGTTTGGTAAATATGTTCCTATTACCAATAATCATATGCTAACTTGGATCAATTTTATGTTTTTGATCACATATATAGATTACCATTTCAAATGTTGGTTTGGTATATTCTAGGACTCCTGACCATTTGAAGAGACGTATATTTCAAGTAATCAAGATTTCAATTTTAGAGTTCAATTAAAATTCAATGTATATTGATTTTGATGTTAATTATTCGATTTTAAATTATATAGTATAACTAATCTCAATTGTGGTTTCAATTTTTCTTGTGCAGCTACCTTCAGAGCCAACGAGTGCTTCAAAGAGGCTCCATTTTGATGATCCACCAATAGTTGAGGATGAGATAGACATTTAGTCATGTAAATTTTGAATACATATTGAGATGGCATATGCCACATTTTGTAAAAAAATGTTTGAGTTGGCGTCAATGCCATTTTTGTATATGGACATACACTTGATTATTGGATAATTTGATATGTAGAAGTTGACAATCGAAATTTAATTTTTTCCTCATGTGCATGATTAAACTCTTCGAAATTTTTATCTTGAGCAATGGTTAAATATCAATGTACAATAGCATAAAAAAAAATGGTTATATTATGTAGTTTATATTTATATCACTGATTACATTGCATTACACATCTTTCAAACTCAAATCATTACTTCACATTGCACAACTAACAACCAGATGTTCATAGATGAAAAAATTTCAATTACAATATAGTTTTTACAAAGTCAACCTAAGCAGTTATGCAATTAATTCACATTGCATAACTAAAAACTATGAGTAGTTGTCAATTGCATTTGTTTGTCATTGAATTCTATGATACCACATTTCTTTGAAGTTTTTTTTCAAATAGTCCACTGCCTTGTCTATGCTACCACATTTTTCATACATCATAACGATCACATTAAGTTGTAATAAATTAAATGATAACCTATGGCTATTTAATTTATACTCATTTTATTTAAATGGATGAGGTCGAACATCCTTGATATTATTTTTTAATTTATTATTTTCAAGAGAGGTCGACCTCCTTGAAGAGTCACCTTATTTTCTATAAATACAAGGTGATGTTTGTTCATTTCCTCAATCAAGTTCATTCAACATATTTCACATCCCAAGAAGAATTTCGCACTTGAGCAACAACGATTCATCTTGCAGCAGCAGACTGATTTCAAGGAGAAGCATATTCGATTGTATCTTTGCATCTAGGAGAGGTGCTATTATTCATTATATCAAATTCAGCCATGAGCTGGGCCTGAGTTGTAAGCAGATTTCTCGTTGTGTTTATTGTCTTATGTGTTGCATTTTTTGAGTTCTTTTAGTTGTATTATCTGATCATTAAAACACTAACATGGTATCAGAGCGGGTTTGAAAAAGATCGTGTTGGGACCAGTTATTGCAACGATACCTCTATTCCCTTTTTTTGGTCAATCTCTATCTTAGTCAAGATGGTGAATGGTCTTAAATTTGAGGATAGACTTGAAGGAGCATCAAACTTCACTTCATGGAGATTTAGAATTATGCTCACTTTGGAGGAAAACAAATTGGTTGTGTGGAGAGCAAAGTTTCCAAACCTACAGATGAGGAAGAGAAAGTTCAATGGAGGAAGAAATATATCAAGGTGAAGAAGATGTTAGTTGATTTCGTGAAAGACCATATTATTCCTATCATCTCTAAGTTGAAGACAACGAGATAAATGCTTAAGACTTTGGAGGAGATGTATGAGATCACCAACACAAGTCATGCTCTAGCCTTGAAGTGAAAAATTCATCATGTTAAGATGGCGGAAGGAGAATTTTTCATCACCTACTTCATGAATATTTTTGAATTGAGAGATCAACTCTCTACCATTGGTCATATTGTTGATGACAAATATTTGACCATGTTGGCTCTTAATGGTCTTCCTTCATCTTGGGAGTCTTACATTCAAGGAATCAACTTTTCTTGAAGTCAATAAACTTGGATTTTCTCGAAGTTAGTCAACTTGGATTTAACATTGGTAGCTCCATAAACCTATTCAGAATAGAGTGATCTGAAGAGGACATCCCCAAATCTCTACAAAGGTGTAAAGTTGCAAAGTGGTGCAACTTTCATTCTTGAACTCATACGACCAAACAGACTATTCCAACATGTCTGGATCGGTATGTTTATGCTAGGTATGGTCTTCTTTTGCACCCAAATACATTGAATCACTCTGAGCTGCATTGGACCAACGATTTCCCTTAAGAGTCCAAAGTGCTAAAAGGCAGCAATCTTTGACGAACTATTCCTCAAAAATCGTGATTCTTATAGACTCTTCGTCTAATGATATGGGATCATGTTGGGACCATCTACAATAAACTCTCTTGATTTTTTCTATGGCGAAGGATTTTTCTCGTGGTGATGAGTTTTCAGTTGAGGGAAAAGTTGCCAAATGCAAGCAGTGTAAAGTTGCAAAGTGGTGCAACTTCCATTCTCAAAATTGTACGACCAAAAAGATTGTTCCAACATATCTAGATGGGTACTTTTATGCTAGGTATGATCCTCTTTTGCACCCAAATATGTTGAATCACTCTGAGTTGCATTGGATCGACAATTTCCCTTAAGAGTCCAAAGTGCTAAAAGACAACAATCTTTGATAGACTATTCCTCGAAAACCATGATTCTTACAGACTCTTCATTTGATGATATGAGATCATGTTGGGACCATCTACAATAACCTCTCTCGGTTTTTGCTATCTCAAAGGCGTTTTCCCGTGGTGATGAGTTTTTCAGTTGAGAGAAAAGTTGTCAAATGCAAGCAATGTAAAGTTGCAAAGTGGTGCAACTTTCATTCTTGAACTCATACGACCAAATAGAATGTTCCAACACGTCTGGATGGGTACATTTATGCTAGGTATGGTCTTCTTTTGCACCCAAATATGTTGAATCACTCCGAGTTGTATTGGACTGACGATTTCCCTTAAGAGTCCAAAGTGTTAAAAGACAACAATCTTTGAGAGACTATTCCTCAGAAACCATGATGCTTATAGAATCTTCGTCTAATGATATGGGATTGTGTTGGGACCATCTAAAATAACCTCTCTCATTTTTTTCTCTCTTGAAGGCATTTTCCCGTGGTGATGAGTTTTCAGTTGAGGGAAAAGTTGCCAGATGCAAGCAGTGTAAAGTTGCAAAGTGGTGCAACTTTCATACTCGAACTCGTACGACCAAATAGACTGTTCCAACACATCTTGATGGGTATTTTTATGCTAGGTATGGTCTTCTTTTGCACCCAAATATGCTGAATCACTCCGAGCTACATTGGATTGACGATTTCCCTTAAGAGTCCAAAGTGCTAAAAGATAGAAATATTTGATGGACTATTACTCAAAAACCGTGATGCTTACAGACTCTTCGTCTGAGGATATGGGATCATTTTGGGACCATATACAATAACCTCTCTCGATTTTTTCTATCTCGAAGGATTTTTCCTATGGTGATGAGTTTTTAGTTGAGGGAAAAGTTGCTAGATGCAAGCAGTGTAAAGTTGCAAAGTGGTGAAAATTTCATTCTCGAACTCATACGACCAAATATATTGTTCCAACACATCTGGATGGGTATGTTTACACTAGTTATGGTCCTCTTTTGCACCCAAATACGTCGAATCACTCTGAGCTGCATTGGACCAACGATTTCCCTTAAGAGTCCAAAGTGCTAAAAGACAACAATCTTTGACACACTATTCCTTGGAAACCGTGATGCTTAAAAAATCTTCCTCTAATGATATGGGATTGATTTGGGGCCATCTACAATAACCTCTCTTAGTTTTTTCTATCTCGAAGGCATTTTCCCGTGGTAATGAGTTTTCAGTTGACGGAAAAATTGCCAAATGCAAACAGTGTAAAGTTGCAAAGTGGTACAAATTTCATACTCAAACTCGTACGACCAAAAAAACTATTCCAACACATCCGTATGGGTATGTTTACGCTAGGTATGGTCCTCTTTTGCACCCAAATACGCCGAATCACTCTGAGTTGCATTGGACCGACGGTTTCCCTTAAGAGTCCAAAGTGCTAAAAGGAAGCAATCTTTGATAGACTATTTCTTCAAAATCGTGATGCTTACAGACTCTTTGTCTAAGGATATGAGATTGTGTTGGGACCATCTAAAATAACCTCTCTCGATTTTTGTTATCTCGAAGGCGTTTTTTCATGGTGATGAGTTTTCAGTTGAGGGAAAAGTTGCCAAATGCAAGCAGTGTAAAGTTGCAAAGTGGTGCAACATTCATTCTCAAACTCATAAAACCAAACAAATTGTTCCAAAACATCTAGATGGGTATGTTTATTCTAGGTATGGTCCTCTTTTTCACCCAAATATGTCGAATCACTCTGAGCTACATTGGACCGACGATTTCCCTTAAGAGTCCAAACTGCCAAAAGGCAGCAATCTTTGATAGACTATTCCTCAAAAACCATGATTCTTACAGAATCTTCATTTGATGATATGAGATTATGTTGGGACCATCTAAAATAACCTCTCTCGGTTTTTGCTATCTCGAAGGCGTTTTCCCGTGGTGATGAGTTTTCAGTTGAGGAAAAAGTTGCCAAATGCAAACGATGTAAAGTTGCAAAGTGGTACAACTTTGATTCTTGAACTCGTACGACCAAACACACTGTTCCAACACATCTAGATGGGTACGTTTACACTAAGTATGGTCCTCTTTTGCACTCAAATACTCTGAATCACTTTGAGCTACATTAGACTGACAATTTCCCTTAAGAGTTTAAAGTGCTAATGTCAATGAAATGTGGGGGCATAAAGATTTAAGGTTGGATCAAGATTCTGCAAGTCCTAGCTCTTGCATCAAAAAAATCTTACCCAATCAACTTGAATCAATTACATGGAAAATGAAATTCACATGAACTTTTTACATTTTTGTTTTTCGAAAAAGTGGCAAGCCACTGTAATTTGTTCTATATAAATAAGATATATTACAAAACCTGGTTCAAACGAGCCTACCGATAGGAAAGAACCAAGAAGAAAACCTCTGGTTATAGCTCAATTAAGTATAAAAAACTTTTTACATTTTAAACATACCCTTTATACAATGCCAGACATTTGACCCATATTTCAAAAAACATCACTAGATATAGATTATTCCTATACACAGTTATGACCTTTTTACATTGTTTCAAATTTGAAAATTCAATTTTTACAAAATTTCCCTATTTGAGGTATTCAGGGCATATTCTTCCACAAGAGTAGTATGTTGGCGTTTTGGAGTGACAAGCACCTGTACAAACCATCAAGGTAGTAGTTAAACTACATACCTCTCTGAAAGGATCAGAGCTGCCTATTGTTACAGTAGGTCCACTATCAATCGTGCTAGGAATATCGCAAAATTTGTCAAATGATAAATCTATATTGTCACAACAAAAAAGATGCTTAGACTAACAAATCTATATTAATGTAAATAACCTGAATGATGATGAATTGGTAATGAAAACTATAAAATATGCTTTAAGTAACCAATCTATATTATTGTAATCTATCACATACCTCTTTGAAATCAGAGCTGGCTATTGTTGTAGCAGGTCAATGATCAATTGTGCCAGGAATATCACAAAAAATTTCAAATGATAAATCTATATTGTCACAACAAAAAAGATGCTTAAGCATTGTACCTTTCATTCTTGAATATGCTATTCAAGTGTTCCTGAAGGGTCATCTCTTTGCTTAAGAGTATCCAATATTACTTCATGATTAGCATTACTAAGTGTCCATAGTTGTTTTGTCTTTGGTTTGGCATGATGCTTCAACAACTTAACATTTGTTGCTATAACAAGGTGTGAATACATGAGAATGGTTTTGTGTTTCTCGTAGTCTTCAAATGCAGGTATGCCATTCTTTCTAATCATGTATGTTCGCAACCAATTTCCTGCAAACACAACTAAACCTATAGGATACACGAACCCATCATCATCTTCCATCGATTGTGTTAGCTTGTTCTTTACCTGCACACATCGATCCAACCAATATTCTGGTCTCTCTTCATTCCCCTGTGGTGCATCAACTGTAAAAACATGTCCTAGATGTAGTAGATTTGAAATTTGGTCGTAATCAAGTGAAATTTCCATTGTGTAATTTGTCATGGATATAGTTTGAGATAAAGGAGCTAGGTACTGTGGAACCCATGTATCCACCCACTCGCACTGAATACAACTCTAACAAAAACAAGCCAACTGTCGTGTCCAAATGGTCCATGTGCTTGCATCTGAGCTTTGAAACAAATGCATCTTTGAAGAATCTTTGATTGTATGACAATCCAATCTACCTCCCACTGTACCCTCCTCAACCAACCAAAAAAATATGTGCACTGTTGAATTAAGTGTCCCTCCCTATGACAGTGTTGAACTACACCAATCAACAATAGAATGTATATCACTAAATTTTTCTCCTAAAATATTCAATTGCTCCTTAACTAGAGCTCTCTTTACACATGCACCTACTCCATCATGCTCCCCTTTCCCATGCCTAGCTTCAAAAAAACTCCAAATATTAGGTACACCCCTCTCTACATGCATTCTACTCAACCAATAAAACATACAAGCATTCTTGAATTGACTTGTGCAGTTATCTGACCAAATGAGATGTCGGCCCAGTGCTATATCATGCTCTTACAAGAACTCAAAAAAATTCTTGAAACAATGTTGGACATACTCGGACGAGTGAGATCTATCATCACTCATATAAAAATGATACTCTCTGATTATCTTTCGATCCTCCTCTGTACTATCAGGTGCATGTCTAAATGTTATGTGGACAAAAATAGCAATCTGAATGGAATTGTAATAATGAGATTGTACCTCGTTTTGTGCTTGTAATGTGTAGTTTTCAGAAAAATCAACCACTGATATAATAGTGCCAATCAGAAAAGAGTCCTTACATATCCTGAATTGTTGATCCAACCATTGAGACCTATGACTATGCCTTGCATATTTGTAGAAAAGATTGTCCTTAAAATCTGAAATAAAATCAGCAACACTGCATTCTTTTGTAACCAAATCGCATCTAGAACCTTCAACTCCACTCTGCAAAGTATATTTGACCATCTCATATCTCTTTTTCTCAACAATATTCTTTCCAAATTCATGTTCGAAACCCTCATGAAAACATTGAAGAGAATTTGACAAGCCACCACATTGTGAGCACTTCACATTTAAACAATCATTTCTATAGAAAAAGGAACCATCATCCCTAGAACATAAAAATAGATCTAGCAAGTCCCTTGATGATTTTGGAAGATGCATTGCACCACACTCCTACAACATTTCATTAGTATGCAAAGTAGAACGGATATCGCATAATAGTTCATGATACATTGAAAAATCCACATGGTATTTGCAACAACAAGTATTACGAATCTTAAGAGGCACACAATAAAATGGCTTCAAACCTTCAAAAGTTCTTTGAGAGATTTCCATATTTGGATGTGCTTGAATAAATTTGTTGAACAACATTGTTTGGCTTGATTCAAATATATGTTTAGGATGTGGTGTACGGTCTCGACTGCCAATTCTTAACTTTAAAACATCCTTTGCATTGGGTGATACTCTAGAGTTATCATGCCAAAATTGCTGAATTGCCTGCTTTACATTATCGGTTAGCTTCTTATCAACATGTGGAAGTCTCTCGACAAAAGCCCATGTATCATTTTGAAGAGGATCATCTATTCTTTCTCTTCTTGTAAGTGCTCTATCCAAAGTTTTACGATTTAAGTCAAAATCAATACAAGTTTGTATCATAAAGCGAGCCTTTTTCAATTGATGGCTTACTAGGGTGGTTGTAATGAATCTCCGAGTAGCTCTCTTATCTTTTTCCTTGTTATTTTTTCCAATACATTTGAGAGCATTACAAATATTTTTGACAATAATCGAATTTTTTTCGGTCCTCTTGTTCGCACGAATCTTCAATTTGGCTAGCAAAGGTCTCATCTTTTGCATCTTTAGCAATTGTACAAAAAATTGGCATTGCTCAGTCAATGTCTTATCGCTAAAATATTGGTTGAAAAGTGTTCTAGCTGACAACCGAACAGTTTGTGTTGACCTCTTGCCTTCAAAATTGTTTGTAATGTTATCATCAATTTCAACTAACCGTCTAAGGGTCTTTGAAGGTCTTGAATTTGGAATATGTCTTTCTTCCACACAAAGGTTCTTCATTTATCATATAATCTAGTGAAACATAATTTACACTTGCTTCAATATTATGTTCAACATCTTCATTTCAAACATTTTCACCTTGAACATTTTCAATATCAATTTGAATAATTTCATTCCCAATTTCAATATCATGTTCAACATCTTCAATTCCAACATTTTCATTATCAATTTCAATATTTTCATTCCCAATTTCAATACCATGTTCAACATCTTCAATTCCAAAATTTTCACCTTGAAAATTTTCATTCCCAATTTCAATATCATGTTCTACATTTTCACCTTGAACATATTCAATTTCCTCTTCACTTGAATGACCATAGGGCTCAGGTTCACCAATATTTAACATACCTTGTCTTTTCTTCCTATGACCTTCTATATCTCTTTGTCTATATCCTTCAATTTGTTCTTTTGTTAGCTTTCTCTTACGTTTTTGCTTTTGACGACTGTTGCTCCCCATTATACCAAATAAAAGATGCTAAAAAATCATTATGTATGACAAATTTGAGTACAAGATGCTCCAAAAAGTTTATCTTTGTCTCATCCTATCTGAAACCGCGCATTTGTCGCCTACAAAGTGCTGCAAACAAAATGTAGGGTCCGTTGGAATGCACAAAAATGGCCCACATGGGGTTTTTCTATGATCCACAAATCTGATATTCGATAGAATCAGATATTTGATTTGTAAAACATGTTCTGCAATGGTAATATTTTAGCTCTACACATCGAAGTTTCACAAATTAGATATCTTATTTTTATACACATAGACCTAAGGGTTAATGGTAGAGAGTGGGAGAGTGGAAGATTGAGAGAGGGAGAGGGAGAGAGGGAGGAGAGTGGGAAGAGAGGGAGGGAGAGAGGGAGGGATAGGGAGAGAGGGTTTAGAGTTGAGGGAGAGAGGGAGAGGGAGAGGGAGAGGGAGAGAGGGAGAAATAGAAGGAGGGAGAGTTGGAGGGAGAGTAGGAGGGAGAGAAGGAGGGATAGGGAGAGAGAGGGGGAGGGAGAGGGAGAGAGGGAGAGAGGGAGAGGGAGAGGGAAGAGAGAGTGTGAGAGGGAGAATGGGAGAGTGAGATGGTGAGAGAGAGAGAGAGAGAGAGAGAGAGAGAGAGAGAGAGAGAGAGAGAGAGAGAGAGAGGGGAAGGAGGAGGGAGGGAGGGAGGAGGAGGGAGAGGGAGGGAGAGAGAGGGAGAGGGAGAGGGGAGAGTGAGAGTGTGAGAGGGAGAGTGGGAGAATGAGATGGAGAGAGAGAGAGGAGTGATTGAGTGAGAGACTTGAGAGAGATATAGGTCGAGAGAGAGAGAGGGAAAGAGATAATATTTAAATATTTTATTTATTGGTAATATAAATATATATATTTAAATATTTATAGATTAACTAAAATATTGAAATAATATTTAATTATTATACATTTAATAATATATTATATATTAGATACATTATTCAGTAATAGATTATCATAAATTGTATATTAAATATATTACATTATAAACTTTATTGGATATTATATATATTAAATTATAAACTTTATTGTATATTATATATATTAAATTATAAACTTTATTGCATTTTAAAATCATATATTAAAGATTGTATAATTTTTTAAAAACTTATATCTAAAACATATCATATGTCGAATTCAAATCAGATATCAAATTTGAATCGAATATCCGATTTGAATCGGATTTCCGATATGCTAACACAAAATTTAATGCCTAGGGATTAGGCTCAATATTAGGCTCTAGATTTGCTTCAAACCTACCAATCCTAAAAATTCAATATGTAAAACGTGTTTAACAACTTGCCTTTCTTTTCCAGACTTCGCCCATGTGGCTGACGACTTTTATTTTACCAAAATTGATGAAATGAAAAGGGTTTGTAAAGGACCTTCTCAACTTTCTACCAATATAAATTATATTTTACTTATAATCTAATAAATAACTATTATTTATTTTTTATTAGAATTATGACTAAAGTCCCGATTGATAGTCTGATAGAAAAACATATATAGCTTTCAAACGGTATCACATTTTTTGAATAAAAAATTTGCGTCACATTCTATGCTTGGCATACTATATGATTAAAAGAAAATGAATTTCATGAAGTTTTGACCAAGTTAAGGTGGTCAGACATATGAGTTTTTATATTTTTTAAAAGTTGTAATAAAAAATTCATAATTAATTATTTATTTGAAAAACAATTACAAAAAAATATGCATCACATCCGGACATGAGTCCTCTACTTATATCTAAAATATTATAAAAAAATATTATCATTTTATTATGGTTAGGGTGGTCACACAGACACCTACTTCTTATTTTTTCCCTGCAATTTTAGTACTACTACATTGAAATTTCAAATTTTCACCAAATAGATTTTTTTTTTACAAAACTTAACCTAGTAGTTTAGAAACTACATTCAATTTTCCACAGATTCTATTCTTACATATTTTTGAAATAATATAGATAACTTATTCAAATTTTTATGTCAAGTTGCCCAACTCTGATTTTCTGAATTTTCATTGCCACTTAAGGGCCCGTTTTTTCCATGATGATCCTACACATACCCAATATCAAGATATGATATATGGTATTCCAAAAGGGCTACCATTAGTAAGAAGTAGCATACATCCAATGGATCTTATTCTATGAGCTATTTTTTTAAATAAAACACCACATAGAATGAAATTGATAGAGAAAGAGGAGATAAAGGAAATGTTATTAAGGAAATGTTGAATATAAGAGAGTATGAGCCCATGTATGGTACCTGCAATCTGACACCCAAGAATATTGGCGAGTAATCAACAAAATTATTGTAAGATATAGATTTTTTTAATTAGGGTGGACGATATCACAAAAGCTCTAAGTGGAAAAAATTTCTTCACCAAGATTGGCTTGAAGAGAATTTATCACCATATTAGGATAAAAGAATGGGGTGTACGAGTGGTTTGTTATGCCTTTTGGATTGATTAATAAACCAAGCACATTTATGTGGTTGATGAATGAGGTATTAAAGAAGATTTTGGTTAAGTTTGTAATAGTTTTTTTATGATATTTTATTTTTCAATAAGATCAAAGAAGACCATCTAGAGCATATCAAATTAGTGATATAAAGGTTTAAATCAAATAATTATTGATCAATTTGAAAAAGTCTACTTTCATGAAAGAAATCACTACTGTATTTGGGATTTTTGATCTTAGAAAAATATTTAAAGATGGATTCAAAGAAGGTCAAGACCATTGTGGAGTGGCCTACACTAAAAAATTTAGGGGAAGTAAGATATATTTATGGGTTGGCCAATTTATTTAGGAAGTCATTAAGAAATTTTAGAATTATTTTTGTGTTATTATTAAGAAAATAGGAGGATACAAGAGGGAGTTCAAGTATAAATTAGGGGCTTATAGGATTTTTCATTACTTTCTTCTTTAAAAAATCAAAGTAGGGACCTCTAGAACTATTTCCAACTATCCCATAGAATAGTAGAGGCCAGGTTGGGGGGATTATCACTAGGGGGTGGGAGGATATAGAGATGAGCCTTGGATGGTGGGGTTGGGGGAAACTACTAGTAATCCCACTCATGCCTCCTAGGAGGGGTTTGGGTCTAACATAATAGGGTGGTGGGGTTGGGTTAGAATAATAGGGGCCCTCCCACCCAATGTTAAGCTCTGGGGGGAAGGAAAATCATGTCGAAGGATCATCGTGAAGCAATGATTTTTTATCCCAAGTCAGAGGGGGAGCCCACCATCTATTGGTGGGTATGGTCGGTGGGGTATGCCTCAACCTCACCAGTGGGAGGACATAGTTGTGAGTGGTGCGTATGTGTAATAACCCACCATCAAAAGAGAATATGGTTGGTGGGGTCCTTCCCTAGATGGTTGGGTTTTCCTTGGGTGGTGGGGCTTGCGGGAAT
Source organism: Sequoiadendron giganteum (assembly GCA_007115665.2). Taxonomy (NCBI): domain Eukaryota; kingdom Viridiplantae; phylum Streptophyta; class Pinopsida; order Cupressales; family Cupressaceae; genus Sequoiadendron; species Sequoiadendron giganteum. The sequence goes on along the minus strand of CM021105.1, from coordinate 623,264,354 downwards.
ATGACCCATCGCCTTATAGTCTAGTTTAATAAGTTCTAATGATATACTGAATTTGGATCCCCTGGGTGAGAATCCATCTCTCTAGAGGTCAAGAGCAACCTTACCTTCATTTTCTCTCCTCCTTCCACCCACCCCAATCTATATCCGTGTGGTATTGGCCTTGAAAATTTTTAGTAAGATATTCCAAGTGGACTATGAAACAGGTAGGAATATAATTTGGATAGTGTTGTAGTGTTGTAAATTGGCACCCTTGACAATTTCACACTATTCCCCCCCCCAAATTATTGAGCCTAATTGGGTCCCTAATTTCATAAATTATACATTCTATAGCCCATTTGTACCACTTTCCAAGAAATTTCAAGCATTGAACAAAATAATTCAATTAATATTTTTCCCCTCACACTTAATATCCTAGAAAATAGGGCCAAGATCCATTCTCCCTAGGACATATGGGTCCGCCTAATTTGTTGAGCACCAGTTTTGGATATGTCAAAGTAATCATTTTAACATTCAAATTTCAAATTTCAAATATTGGCTATCAAAATTTAATTTTTAGAAAATTAGAGAAATGCCTATAAATACCTAGTTATTGCATCATTTGAAATCTATTTAGAAAGAAGGAGAATTTATGAGAAATTATTATTGTAAAGAGCATTATTAAGCAAGTCAAGAGCAACATTTTAGAACTTTATTACAACAACTCAAGATCCAACATCATGTCAAATCTTATGTGATTTTATGCACACTCATGTTATCATTGTTTTGTGAAGGCTAAAACTTTTGTAGGTCTCCAAAGAATTCAAGCATTCAAGCATTCAAGCAAGAAAGATCCAAGAACTTGAAGTGATGTGCATGAATTTAGTCCTTTATTGCAACAACTCAAGATCCAAGACCTTGAAGTGATGTGCAAGATTTTAGAACTTTATTGCAACAAATCAAGATCCAACATCATGTAAAATTTTATGTGAGTTTATCTATGTTCATGTTATCATTATTTTGTGAAAGCTAACACTTTTATAGGTATCCAAATCATTCAAGAATTAAAACATTCAAGCAAGCAAGATCCAAGACCTTGAAGTGATGTGCATGACTTTAGTCCTTCAAGGAAGCCATTGAAGGGTGGTGAGTTGTAGTAATTTGTGATTTCATCATTCCTTCCTATTCATTATCATTTTATCATTAACATTATCATTGTGGAAGTGGAAACACTTACATGGCATTTGACAAAGGAAATCCTGTAAATGGCACATCTCTTCTCTTTGTGAATGTGTAGATATTAGGTTTGAAGAGGATTGAAGGAAGCTTAAAACAAATTATTCATTTTTTGCATTTGAAGCCCTACATCTTGTCAACTCATGGAAACTCGCCTACAAAATTATCCAACAGTGTTCCAAAAAAATTTCAACCAAGAATTAGGAGCTTAGATATATCATTAGAGGACCTGGAAAATAGAGTAGAAGAAGCCTATAGGGACCAATATGCCCTTGGAAAAATAATTCCTCCTATGCACACTGAAACCAAATTTTGTGGGTAGGTACACAATCCTCTATACCTTCTAGATCTCCCTATAAATTATTGTTTCAATTTGTTTTTTGTAATATTATTGCATTTTTCATATTAGGTCACATAGTTTAATTAGGTTAATCATTTCAAATCAATTCTAAATCATTACAATCCTCAAATTGATGGAGATCTAGGTCTGATTGGCTCACCTTCATGGCTGAAAGTCAATCTATACACCTTGTTGATATCCATCTCAATGAAACCCTAGTAAAAGGCCTTGAATCCTATTATTCTAAGCACTTAGGATTTTTCTATGTTTCAAGTGTTAAGGAAATAAGGAAATAAGAGGAAACATTGGTCACTATATAAAATTTTATTGTCGTACACTAATTAGTAGGTATTATAGTATATGAAAAATCAAAGTAAATTAAACTAGAGATAGGTGGGTATAAAATGTAGAGTTACATTTTAATGCTAAAATGCATAAGTAGTAATTAAAACAAGGTTGTCGATGTATTAAGTAGAAGAAAAATTCTACTAACAAAAATGAGGATAGAAATAATTGGTTTTGAGGATTTTAAACATTTATATGAGATTGACCCCAATTTTGTAAAAGTATGAAAGGAATGTAAGGGGTCAACAATCATTGAAAAAAATAAGTGGTTGGATTACTTGACTCAAAATATGAAGTTATTCAAGGGAAGCTAGTTATGTATACCAAGAAGCTCCATGAGAGAGAAACTAATTAAAGAGATTTATATTGTGGAGCTTTGGATGAATATTTTGGATAGATAAGATAGATTCCTCGATAAATGAAAACTATTTTTCATTTCAAATGATAAGGATGCAATTAAATCTATTTAATTTTGTAAGATTTGATAAGTTTTCAAAGGAAGTAGTCAGCATATTGAGCTATTATAATCACTATTGATCCCACACAAGTCATGAGAGGACATAAGTATGGATTTTGTATTGGGATTGCCAAGGACACAAAGGGGAAATGATTCAATTATGATATTAGTAGATAGGTTTTTCAAGATATTACAATTTTGGTACACTTAGTGGATTTATTTTTCAAGGAGGTAGTCAAATTGCAAGGTTTTTTTGAAGATCATAGTTTCATATAGAAATGTTAATTTTATGGAATATTTTGGAGGAACTTGTGGAAGAAGATGAAAATATTTAAAACTCAACTCAAAATACCATTTGTAGACTTATGCGAAAAAAAGAGAGTAGTAAACAAGAATTAGGGCGACTTACTAAGATTCTTGATTAGAGAAAAGGTAGGGAATTTAGACTTGATCTTATCATAAATAAAATTTTCATAAAATATTTTAATTAATAGGAGTAGTAAAAAGACACCATTTCATATTTTGAATGATAATAATAAAAATAATTTATCAAACTAAGAGATTCTGATAAAGAAGACAAGATGAGTGCAAAGGTAGAGGAATTTTCTTAACACATGAAGATGATGCATGAGAAGGTCAAATAATTCTTGGAGAAGATGAATGAAAAACACAAACAATAATTTGAAAAAAATCAAGACATAAAGATTTTGTAGTAGGACATGAAGTGATGATATACCTCAAAAATGAGAGATTTATAGTTAGAACCTAACAAGCTAAAAATGAAGAAGTTACATCCTTGTATAATTCTAAGAAGATTTGACTTGGGAAATGCATATGAGGTGGAGTTAATTTAATACCTTGGTATATCTCTATTATTCAACATCAAAAACTTGTACTAGTATCATGAGGTAGATTTACATGGGAGAAACTAAAAGGATCAAGGGAAAAAACCCATACTACCATAATAAAAATAAGAGATCAAGGAAATGTTAGATAAAATAGTTGGGAAAAATACCAAGAACAAGCAATATGAGGAGTATTTGGTGAGATGGAGAGGAAGGCTGGAAGAAGACTCAAGTTGAATTTCTAAGGCTGAGGTGAATTGACTAGGTTTCCCTCTAGGCACTACAAAGTGATGAACTCAATTTTTAATTTACTTACAATGTTTGATGTAGGAGCATCCTTGGTGAAAGAAAATAAATCCCACATCACTAATGTTCACTTAGTTTTTAATTATACTTCTCCATTCAATTATAAAAGTTAAATTTTGCCACATTTTATAATTGAGTGTTGTGATTTTGGGAAAAAAAAATTAGAGAAGTATCTAGAGATCATATCCATGTTTGAGGAGAATTGAATTCATGTAATGAATTTCTTAGGTTTGTAAACCTATAGAAAATTGAAATACTAACATTGTTATAGACTATCATAATTATAGAGTTACTATTGGCACTAGAAAATCTTAAGTTTGTGACAATCAAGGGAGACATGTGAGAACTTATTGGTCCCATGGGAGCAAGCATTGGTTGTCACATAAATTTATTTTCTATTATTTTGGTAAGGTTCTAGCTCTCACTAGTTAACTACATGTTTCAATAAGTATTGAACTTTGTGCCACCTTGTAACTAACAAAAAACATTAAGGAGGTTAGAGACTAATATATATTGGTTGTCATGATCATTTGAAATCAGGGAGAGATAGGGAAATTTTTCTAGCTATGGTTAGAGATCCAAGAAGAAGTATGGGAATGATGGTTCATGATAAATTTGGAGGATAAGGTTATTATATACAAAAATTGTCATTAAAATGTGGCCTAACATATATGTCATTACAACAAATTGTAAATTGTTTGAGATTTCAATTTTATGACAAGGAATCTTTCAAAGGTTGGGTTTTTCCCTCATTGAGGGTTTTCCCATGATATACCTTATGCCATTTTATTTTTAGTTTCCTATGTATATTTATTTTTGTTTCTTGCATAGCGAGATAATATTTTATTAGACCCTCTTGTCATGATTACATCAATAAAGTTTTAAAATAATATAGCCAAAATGATGTAGAAGAGAGCAGAGAGAAGTGAGAACATTGAGTTATTAATGTGAATCTAGTAGCATGTAGCCTTAGTAATAAATAGTAATGGAGTGTGAAACCAATCATAGACAAGAGAGAAGATAATTATTTCTTATTGTTGGATAAAATTCTCATGAAGGATTGGTTTTTCAAAAAGGGTTCCTTGGAAGGTGCAGGGTCAAATTTAGGTGTAGGAGGTTTTCTTCAAACAAGCATGTGTTATAGTAGGTGAGAATTGGTAGTTGGGCAAGGAACCAATTTTTAAATTTTTGAAAATGATGCTAGTGTGGCATATGGATGTCCACATGTTACACTTACATCTTAAATAAATTGCTCAAAATTTAACATGTGATCTCATCCTAGTGAGAAGAATTAGAATGTGATAAAAAACTTACCTAATTTGGTGAAGGTCCAAGGTTGAGGCTAAAATGATCCTTAATTTTTTTAGTGGAATGGTCACTAAACATGTGGAATTGATGCAATACAATAATTGAGAATCCTATTGGACTGCCAATTGTTGCAGCCTACACACACCAATTTTTTTGAAACAAATTGAGAACTCATTTTTCAAGATTAACCAACACATGAATTAATAGAGATTTAGGAAGATTGTTGTTTTTCATTATCAAATCTTCAAATACTTACAACAACTTCAAAGAGAAAAAAAAAAGATTTAGAAATCAGGTATAGGAATGATTTTTACATTCAACCTCTAGATATCTACCACAAGAGTCCTCCAATCAACTACAACAACAACAAAAGAAACCATTAAATTCTATTATTTCATCCCTAGGTGTCTCTAGTTTTCTCTACAAGTGATTTTTCTTCAGACCCATGAATTTTATTTTATTTTTTTTCTATTTTTCTCTTCGTCTTAGTTGGGCGTGGATTTTTCTCCACACAGTTGCATTTAACTTCATTTTTCCCTCTTATTTGTTATTGTCCTTCCTCATTCAATTCTTGACCAATAATTTGAATTTTTTTCTAAATTAATTCATTCCACTACCCCCTCCACTAGGAACCCATATTCCTCCACTCCCAATTTATTGCAATTTTAAATTTCAAGAGGAGTTATAGATGTCAAAAATGACCTCCTCATACCTAGGCATTGGAATTTTTCCTCCAATTTGGTGAAGAAAAATTCATTTTATGAGCCATAAAACACATGGAAATGAAGCCTTTGGTGTCACCTATCCAATAGGTATTAGAATTTAATTTTTAATACATTGGAAATGAGTGAAAAGTGCCCCAAAATCATGTTTGTAAGGCCAAAATAAAATTCACAAATAAAAGAAAATAAAAGAAAATGTATTTCTTTCTGTGGTGTAGGATTTCTCATGTACCTAAATGCTCCTACATCAAACACCCAAAGTAAGTGACATATTCCATGAGCTAAAACTCATTAACATTTGAAGATCATTTTTTTGCCTTTAATCCATCCCTCTTCCTTATCTACATGTTTCTTCTTCTTCACCCTACTCCAAAATTTCCTATATCTTCCTTCCTTCATATTTCCTCTCTTCCAATCTCTCATGGGATTTGACCCACCACAAATTGAAAATTTCCACCAAATCTCACCTACAACATCCTCTACAACTTCTACATATAGATCTATATTATGCATACACCAATCTAAAACTACATCCTCTATTGTGTCCTCATACAAATTTGCATCTACTACATAGAAATTGAAAATTTCTTTCTACAAACTCTTTTCTTGCTTTACATCCTCTTATATTTTCACCAAAGAAGATAAATATTCATCAAAACTAAATTCAAAATTAAAATTTACCTCATTCTTGTATGGTATCCCAACATCTTTTAACTCATCCTTCACTACAACATTCATCTTCTCACCTCCAATGGAAAGTTTTGCAAACTCATCTTCATGTGTGTCCATCAATTCTCCTTCCAACAATTTTTTCACTCTTTACATCTCTTCTTTCAACAAGAAACCATATTCATCTTCACAAATTTGTTTTTCAAATTTATGACTCTCCAAGTCCATAGTTTTGACTCCCAAATCTGATTTTATTTCTTCATTTCTTGTAAACAAATCAGTATTAAATAAAATATGATTTTCATCATTTTCCTCTTTGTTTAAAATCATAGGGTTTTCTCTCATATATTTCTCATCCTCAACCTATACAAATTCATTATTTATTTCTTTAACTTTATCACTCACATTCGCAACAAGACTATTTGCATAGCCTCTATTCTATCCAATCTCAAATGAATGCCTATTATCATCTCATAAATTTAATTTCTCAAGTATTGCTTCATAGCTATCCACACAACCAGTCTCTTCAAAATAATATTCATTCTCTTTTTCAAATTCATCCTCACACCTGACTATTTACAAAAAATCACTCACATTCAACAACAATCCTCTACCCAACAATTTTTTTGGAAGACGCACCTCTCTCTATGCACCTTCCACCCAACCTTAAACTCTATTGGTGAACAAAAATAGACTCACATGAAACACCCATAGATCCTAGTACCACATTGTCTCAGGTTCAATGTTTTGTCAACACACTCAATTATACTAGCTCTGATACCATTTGATGTAGTACAACAATTGAGAATCCTATTGGATTGTCAATTGTTGCAGCCTACACACACCAATATTTTTGAAAAAACTTAAGAAATCATTTTCCAAGATTAACCAAAACATGAATTAATAGATATTTAGAAACATTATTGTTTTTCATTATCAATTCTTCAAGTACTTACAATAGAAACTTTTGAGAGAAAAACAAAGATCTAGAAATCATCTATAGGCATGATTTTTGCATTCAACCTCTAGAATTTTTTCACAAGAGTCCTCCAATCAGCTATAGTAGCAGCAAAAGAAACCATGAAATCCTATCACTTCATTGTTGGGAGTCCCTAGCTAGCTCTTCAGGTGATTTTTCTTCAAAGCCATGAATTTTCTTTCATTTTCCTTTTTTTGTTCTCTTCTTCTTAGTTGGGCATGTCTTTTTCTCCACTCCTCAACTTCATTTAAATTCATTTTTCCCTCTTAGGAATTGCCATCCTTCCTCATTCAATTCTTGACTAGAAATTAATTTTTTTTCTAAATTAATTCATTCCACTACCCCCTCCACTAGGCACCCAAATTCCTCCACTCCCCATTTATTGCAGATTTTTAAATTTCAAGAGGAGTTATAAATTCCAAAAATGGCCTCCTCATGCCTAGGTGTTGGAATTTTTCCTCCTCCAAGTTGGTGAAGCAAAATTTATTTTATGAACCATAAAACACATGAAAATCAAGCCTTTGATGTCACCTATCCAGTAGGTATTAGAATTTATTTTTTAATACACTAGAAATGTGTGAAAAGTGCCCAAAAATCATGTTTGTAAGACCAAAATAAAAATTCACAACAAAATCAAATAAAAGAAAATTCAATTATTTTTATGTGGTGTAGGATCTCTCCTGCACCTAGATGCTCTTTCATCAATAATTGTGAGGGTATGCAATTTATGATGTTATAGCAAGTAGAGGAAAGGACTCAATATTTGAGCATGTTCTAATAATTTTATTGTAATTTTTGATTTAATGTTCAACATGTTTAACAATATTGCACCAATAGTTGGGACTTTAAAGCTGTTAGTGTTGATGATAAGTATACATAGCTGAATGAAATGTATTCCTTAGATCTAAAAGAAATAAATCATGTGATGTCAGATCAATGCACTAATAAAACATGACTTAGTGCACAACTATCAGACTAACTTAGTTTTGGGCCATCTTGCACACCTCAACAAAATGCATGTTAATGTGGCGTCATATTTGATGATGTGGTCCTAAAACCTTAGTTATAAGTATGGTACTTGTCAAGTAGGTTGTAAGAGATTGGGAGTGATTTGAAATTTTCAAGTAGGATTTTGAGAAGCACAAATTTAATGTGCTCAATTATTGGGTCTTGTCCTCTAGCTCTCTCAAGAGTCTCAAATCCAAAAGAATATACAACACTAAGGTATTTAGCAAGTGGAATGGCCCCAAAATCTATTCTTAATATCTCAAATCCCAAAACACAATTAAAAAACAACCATATGAATTTAAGTGGAGAAGTTCAAGAAAAATAAATAAAAGAAACCATAAGGGACCCACATGTTACCCTCAAACCAAGTTCATAATTTTAAAATACATCGACCAAAATTTAAAATAGGCCCAAGGAGAAAAAAAAAAGTAGTGTAAACCTAGCCTCAAAGTGAAGGAAAATATTGTTGAACGCCTAGAATACTAAGAGGGGGGGTGAATCAATATTCTCTTAAACCATTCAAACATCAAACATCCAATTACCACGGTGAGGATTAGCTCACAATATATTTAATCGATTATAGTATATTTACAGAAGTGCTCACTGTAGGTGGACTCACTGCCCATAGAGAAAAAAATAGAAGAGAGATGGTAGCTCACAAATTATTTTGAACTGTTACAATTTCATCTTTCATATGCATGAAATACAGTTCCAATGAAGCTCAAAAAAATAACTTTAAACACTTCATCTGATCTTGATCTAACACTCTTCTTTCCTCTATATTTCCATCACTTTAATATTCTACTCAAAATTCACACCGCTTTGATAATATTCACATGTAGGACATTTACAACACACATCACACCCAAAAACACTAAAAAATATCTAACATATATATTTTCTTCTAGCATAACATCAAATAGGTCGACCTAATTAGATTTAATATTCAAAACATAACATTTAAGCTTCAGTCCTTTTCATACACACCTCACACCAAAATTAAAAAAACTCAAAAAAAATTGAAATATGTCGGTATGGACCTATAATAGATCCATCATAAGACTGCAACACTTATTCAACCTTCACATGCCTTCAAACTTATTATGTTGGCATCATAGAGGACCTAATACCAAAATTATTCAATTGTGTATCCACATTCAAACACGTGGACCTCAAAACTCAAAGCCAACTGGAATTCATACACTATTTCCATCTATCAAATTATCCTCAAAAGCACAAAGCCAAAAAATTAATTGCAGAGAAGTGCAGACTCTCCCACTCAAATTCACTGTACATAAAATAATTTTAAACTGGTAGACCAAACTTCTATTACATAGATCTCTCAATCCAAGAGCCAAAAAATGATGAAATTCTAGAATCAGATACTTCTAACAACCAATAAAATAATGTTAGAAGTGAAAAGTGAACAGTTCATTTGTAGAGTAGTGTGAACCCAAAGATGAATTCCAGGGAAAAATTTAATGGAAAATCTTTGCCAATTGGCGAATAGTACAAGCTAAAAACGATGCTGAATCGCTAGGTTTTTACAAAAAAAAATTGTCTCGATTAATTTGCCTATGTATTATATTTTAAAAGATATGTCATTGGATATGATTCACCATCAATTTATACTATAATCACAAATATCGACTATATTCCTACCATTAATTTTGGGGAAATATCGCCACATTAATAAATTACCATTTAATTTCAAGGACATTTTAGCTTTGAATAAGGCTTTTATTTATTTCCATCAAATCATCACTTAGTTTTTAATTGGACGACAATAGGTTGATTTTGCACCCTAATACACAAATGCCTTTTAAAAGGCTTGTTGAGGCCCAAAATTTGTTTTGGGCCACACGATTAGATTTAATCGTGTGGCCCAAAACAAATTCGGCCTCAATGTATATTAGGCCATGGAATCAACCTACACCATTTCCCCCTCGAACCCCACAAGGGGGATTTTCCCCCTTGACCCCCACAAGGGGCGCTGCCCTTTGACCCCACTGGTGGCTGCTACCCTCGAGCCCCTACTTCAATATTACAAAAAACAAAAAAAATATGGGAGAATTGCGCCGACCAACTATGCAATTTTTTAAAGGAGAGATTTTCCATTGTCATTAATCTTTTTAGTGAATATTCACTAGGATTTGCCACTATGATTATTATTTTTACCAATTATTCATTAAGATTCACCAAGATTTTACAAACTTTTTTAATAATGTGCATAGATTCGCCAAAAAAATAAATAATTTTTTTCAAATATAAGGAAAGATTCACCAGGATTTTACACCTTGGTTGTGAGGGGGGGGGGGGTTTCTTAAAGTTATCCCTGATGAATATTCTAACACACTGAATTATTAGAATTGACACTTAGTCAATTTCCAACACAACTAGCTTCTCTGGATCAAACCATCTAGCAACATTGTATACCATAATAATTTCAAGACCAATCAAAATGATCTGCACCAAGGTCTTCATATCAAGATGCAATATTTACATCAATGACAACACTGCAACATTGAAATATACCTTGTGCTTATCCCTCAAGCTCATGTTGCAAAAAACATAAATGACATTCTTCCAGCAATATCCCCCTTTGTCATTAATGGCAACATGCCAAATATATCTCCAAAAATTTTCAAAAATTTATCCCCCTTTGACATCAAAGAAAAAGGGTGCATATACCAATTGTTTTGGCATTCACTGAATCTACCCCTGGGAAATATGTGCATATATGTAAATTAGAAAGATAGAATTGAGTCCCCTTGAATCATATATCAAAATAAAAAACCAAAAAATATGTATTGGAGACTACTCTATATGTTCTGCACATTTACAAAGAATTTGAAAACTAAAAAATGGAAATGCATAAAAGATAAGAAAAATGTCAACTACAGGAGGTTAACACCTACAACTTCTGCAAATGGGTCTTCCATGATTTCTTACCATCTTCCCATATCTTCAATGCTAGCCCAAGCAATATGCACTATGTTTTAAGCTCCATTAATATGCCTTCTCCTTCTTTTGGAGTGCCACCTACCAAATTCATTTACATATCCTTATTGTCACTTAGAAGGGCACTTGAGATAGGTATGAATTTGTCATTCACCAAGTTTCTTATCTCTCCGAACTGTAAGATGATAATATCCCTTTGTGCTTGTAACTGGAAAAAATTCTTATGCATATCTTCAATAGTGTTCCTTGTATTTCTGGACAAGTCCAATATCGAATCATATGCACGAGAGGCTTTATTGATCTAGGACTTAATAGAGTCCATCTCACATTTTATTCTTTGTGTGGCTTTGGGCCACTTCATGCAATATTAGAACAAGGAATTTTCCTCATCCACACAAATTTGTGCATTCTTCACCATTTATAAGAAATTTTTGTGTGAAAGTTCACACTTTTCTATGATTTCCATCATCTTCTTATCATTTAATTTCTTCTCTACCTCTTTTTATATTTCACCCTTTAGTCCAAATGCATATTCTTTAAAGGAATCAATTAAATTTTTCAAGTTTTCTATACCAAAGAGATGTATCAATGTTTTCTATAGGTATGACCTCTTGTAATGCCTTGATTTCTTCTTCCATTAATTATCCACTCTTCTGGTGAGTCTCTACGATCTCCTTTCAAGTAGATGCATTAAATACATATCCCAATTGTAGCTTGTGGAGGGGAGAGATATTATCTAGATTTGCATTACCCTATTGCATTTGTAGCTGTAGTAATTGAGATTAAACAAGCTAGAAACTTAGTTGTTTACCTAGTATATTCTTCAAGGAATATATTAAGGAGCTAGAGGATTCACTAGAAGATTGTCATTTCCACAACCTTTCCCTTTTAGTCCTTTTCTTTCGTATTTCTAGAGTTTGTTGGTTTTTCTTCTTTTATTTGTGAATCTCTAGATTGATAGCAACCAGGGGAAGTCCTACAGCCACACAACATAGTTCCACACAAAAACAATAACCTTCAAGTCACAATTCTCCTCTTTTCACCAAATCAACACAATTCCTTGCAACACTACAATCTAACTCAATCAGGTATATCCTTTAGAGAAGGTTTTCTTATACCAAGACTTGAAACTTTTCAAAGACCCACTAGGGCACTCAACAACATATCAAAAAACCACAATAGACTTCTTTTGAATAATTTCTTCAAAACCTTGCTTTTACACCGACTAGACCCCAAATTAGGTCTATTTTAAAAAGGTACTCTACTTTAAACTTTCCCTTTCACTCCAAATTAAATTATGCATAAATTTTCATGTATTCAAACCAAAGAATACACATTATTTTCTTAGACATTCACCCTCCAAGGTGCCTAAACTCAAAACCCTCTTTTATAGCCAAAAATATAGGGTTTTAATGAAAATCACACTTCCAATCTTCAAACAACCCTGAAATAAATTCAAAAAAGACCTAATAGGTCTCTACATACTCAATACAACATTTTATGATGCTCCCCCAACACAATACACCCTTTAGCATATCAAAACCTCTCAAATTCTCATTCCAACCTAGGGATTCATGCCCAACACACTTTTAGACCTCCCCTGCACTCTCTCAACATTCCCTCAAATTTTTATTGATTTTTCAGACCCATTCCTTGAGTTACAATGGCCACAGTGAGAGGAATGGGTCAATTCTCCATCTTTGGTGACCTACAAACCCTTAACTCTGCAAACTCGGGCCAACCTTGGAAAATTGACTATAAAATGCACTAGACTTAATGAAACTTTATAAAAGTGGATTCAAATGAATGGTGAAACAATCCACTATGCAATCCACAAAAATTTAGAATCAAAGAGGTGATTTATGGGTCATACAATCACTGCAAATTCACTATTTATAGAGAAAACTACAACTTTATTGTTTGAAATTATTTTACAATATTCACAAGCAACCTTCCAATGAGTTTCTCATCTATTTTATACCTTTTCCCACTAAAATCCAACTACTCCAACTTCTTAAACTGACTTTTCGAATAACATGACCATTGGACTTCCATAAAAATGCAATTTGCAACTTTTTATGCTTGTGACAACTTTTGCAATAATTTGCAATTTTGCAAAATCAACATTATTGACCCCCATAAACACATAAAATCATCAAATATGACTAATTACATTATCAAATGGTCTCAATGACCTTATTTTATGTAAAAAATCCAAAACCCTAAATTCTAGACATGCTCAACCTAGCTTGACAAAAATTGTTTAATGGTGCTCCTACACCACGGATGCACCCTCATCATCATCCTTTTTTACATTTTATTCCTCTACAAGGTTCTCTATATTGACTAGAGGAGGAGTATCTTCCTTTTCAATTTATTCTCTGACCATTGCTTCTTTAACATTTTTTTTTGTCACGTCTTCTACTTCCAAATGTGTATTATCCTATGTAGAATCATCATTTTCATCATGCTCATTTTGAACATCATCTATTTTCACATATATTTCAATATTTTGTTCTGGATTAGGTGTCTCCAAATTCACTTCTTCTTTATTCTCTGGTATCATTCCCAAATTTTGTGCTATCTCTTCTACCATTTCAATGCTTTCCTTTTTAATTCTTTCCAGATCATCTTGATCTTTACCATAAGGGTTGTCACCCTTTTCTTAGTCTTGAGTTCCTTGTTGAATACTATGGCCAAGGTGGCTTTTTTTTCCTCAGAGAGAGGGGCACTAATCCTCTCCAAATTTTCTTCTCTTAGCCTTGCTTCTTCTTGTACAACTTATTTCCTTCTTTCAATCAAAACATTCCATAAATCTTCAAGTATTTGTTTCTTAATATTTCTCATTTCAACCTCAAGGACAACAATATACTTAATAATTTCCTCAATAAGGGTGGCCTTGTCCACCTCATCTGCCTCTTTGTATAGGGTTTTAGTCTCTCCTAACATCTCATTCTATAAAATTTTGTTGAATAATGCTTCTAATTTCATAGGAGAGTGAGTCGTTATCAGTTCTGATTTTTTTTTATGTTTTCTCTCATCTAGAGTCTTCTTTGTTACTGCACTCTTTTTTTTTTGGATAAACATTCTTGGTGGCTTCTTTCTTATTTTCCCTCATGTGAATAACAAATTTCTTCTTTTCTTCTTCTATCTTCTCTTCACTATTTGTGTCAATAATGTCAAATCTTCTTCTTTTAGTACTAGCTTCACCTTGTGAAGCATCACTTATCCTCTTGTGGACCAACTGTGGTCCTTCTTCCTCAATTTCTTCTTCTTCTACTAAATTGGAACTTGTAATATTTTCTCTTACTTCCTTTTGCTTTTTTCTCTTCTTTATAGGGGCGATAGGTGGTGCTACTAGAGTATCCTTCTTATTTTCTTTCCTTATCGTATGCACAACTAGAGGGGATTTCTCCTTCACCAAAGGATTAACCATTTTTTTCTTCTTCTCTCCAATAGTTTGCCTAGTCCCGAAGGAATTTTGAATAAAAGGAGGAGTGGTAGCTATCCTACCAAATCTTCTTGTGCTTCCAAATCCTTCTACAACACTAGATTATCCCTTAGCTTTCTCCCTTGCATATTGCATTTGTTCCCTAGAGATGCCAATTTCCTCTGTAATCTCTTCAACCATTTTTCTAACTTTCTTTTGTATTACTAGTTTCTTTTGCTCCATTTTACACTTCCATGGATTTCTCTTCATAAGCGTCGTATCTTTCTTTAGTTGTATGCTTTGCACTTTTCAATAAAATTTTAGCTAAGCCAATTTTCTTTTTTTCACTAACCTCAAATCACAATGCAAGGATCCACACAGTCCTTGGTTCTACTACCTCCATGATGCATTCATAATTACTAACCAAAAATATGATGTCATTCTTATATTTCTCTACCATTTGCCTTGGAATCTTTTCTCTCTCATGCATTCTTTTCTGAAAAACTACAAAGAAGGCAAAAAGTGCCTCATCTTGTGTATTTCCATCACCAAAACTACTCATGAAATCTCTGATCTGATGAGAAATTTCTCTTCCTTGCAACCACTTCACTCCTTTTGTTATGGGGAGTTCTCTCAGAAAGTAGAACAGTAAGAAGTAAGAATAACCAGAATTCCATACTTGAAAGAATATTTATTTTCTTTTATTTACTTTAAATTTTCCATCAATTGTTTCCTTAGCAACTCACAAAGATCATAGTCCATTCCCTTTTCCACCATATCATATGCCACATTAACTGTGGTGACATACAAAAAATTTTCTCTATTAGTGAAATGTATTTTGTATCCAATCAACATTGTTGCATACCTCATAGTTGGATTCTTGATGAGATTTACTACTAAATCCCTCTTGTCATGTATTACACCCATGAATTCCATTAACACTTCATTTTTAACTGATTTCAACATGGGAATAGGTCTGGTGGAGGATAGACCTATAACCTCTCTAATCACTTCCTTTGTTATCATGTTAGGCATGTTGATCTAGAAAAAATAATCATGGAATCTACTTAATGCCATTCTAACCCACTTGCTATAAAAACAAAATTTTGCAAATCATTGCCATACATCCAATTTTTTGTGACTAGGTTTTGATACTTTGGTTTTAGTGCAAAATTGTCTCCTATTAATTCCTTCATCCATAGATCTACTAGCTTAGTGTGATCAAATTATTCCATTTTCCATGAATATAGATTCTGATATCCTGAATCGGTAAAACCCCATATGAAACATGTGAAAAAGTGCCCAACGATTCGTCTTCTATTGATTTTGCAATTATTTCTTAAACTTAGGTTGATGTTTTTCTATAACTTCAATTACCCTTGGTGTAGTCATTGCAAAATAGATTCAAACTACTTTCAAACACAATTTTTGTAAATACCTTTTCCTAGGGTTTTGATGCACCCAATCACAAATCCCCTTGCTAACTCCTTCGTTCTTCTACTCCTTCTCAATGCTTGTTATGAATGAGTTTTCATTAGTGAAATCACTTATAATCCTTTTGATCTGACCTAATTTTTGCATTAAATGCTTCAAATAATAAAGTTGACAATGTTTCATTGTGCACATAGACAACGTCTGATGCTCCACAAACTTTTGCATTGACATATTTTCTTCCACAATATTCATCAATAGATCAATCATGTCATTATTCATCACATATCTTCATGTTAAGACATCAACACATTTTCTTTAGTAGGGAATATAAGATTTTCATTAAAGCTCCCCCTAAGCTGAAGCTCTTAACTTACTTTCCAAAGGAAACATCTGCACTAGATGGTGGTACAAATTCATCCTTGACTGTTATCTCTTCCTTCTTTATCCAAATATTTTCAATTTCCTTCTTTGTTTCTACAAAACTTAGCAATGTTTCTAGGCCTATTGCAATTATAGCATGTGACATTATTTTGACCAATATTCCTTCCATTCATTCTAGATCTGCATTGATTATCTTTATGCCTAAATCTATAGCATATATACTAGTAACCTTTGAAATATTGAATCATTCTACCATTGTTATAGTCATTCAACATTTGACTTCTACATTCACTAGCTCTATGACCAAATTTCTTCCATGTAAAGCATTGACTAGAGATAATGGAACGTTTTGATTCATTCTTCTTCTAAATTTCATTGCCTTATATCCAAATTTATTGCAAGAATGATAAAATCCATTAAAATATGGGTACCTTTGTGCATTTGGTTGTCTAACTAGTGGGTTTCTTTAATTTTGGATCCACTTTCCATTGTTCTTCTTGTCCTTAATCTTTTTTTTAGTATTTCATATCTGATATGACTTTTAACCTTCTATCTAAAATCCTAATCCACCTTTATCTTTAGAGCCTTTCTAATTTGCAATCATTTCATCAAGGTTTGTATTACTCATATTAAATTTGTCTTCATGAATCCTCACTTTCTCCAGATTTGATCTCAGATTCATAACTTCTTGTTCAAGCCTTGTACATTCCTTGAATTTTCTTTTCACCATTGCATTCAGACATTCCTCAATTCTTTTATTTTCTTCAACTTGCACTTTCACACCAATGATGGTTTCATTTGCTTGCTTTAATTTCCCACTAATTTCCTTATGCCTTTCTCTAAACTTCTTAATTTTCTCTCTCAAATTTTTGATGCAATCATTTGTTTCTTTTACATTTTATTTCAAATCTCTATTTTCACTTTCAATTCTTTCAAGATCTTCAAGAGAAACTTTCAGTTCTCCATATTTGTCAGGCATACAATCTTCTTCTATGGTTCCAACAATAGGAATATCTTGCCAAGGAGAAGGAAGTTTTCTATCAACCATGTGTTCAAACTCCAAGATCTTCCCCAAGTGTTTAAGCTATTTCCAAGGAACCAATCTCTAATACCAATTGTTGAACACCCAAAATACTAAGAGGTGGTGTGAATCAATATTATCTTAAACCATTCAAACATGAAACATCCAATTACCAAATTATATTCAACTGCAACAAAGAAAGAAAACATGAACGCCGAGATTTTTACATGGAAAACCCAAAATTGGAAAAACCAAAGTGAGGATTAGCTCACAATATATTATAATTGATTATAGTATATTTACAGAAGTGCTCACTGTAGGTGGAATCATTACCCATAGAGAAAAAGATAGAAGAGAGATGGTGTCTCATAGCTTATTTTGAATTGTTACAATTTCATCTTTCATATGCATGAAATATAGTTCCAATGAAGCTAAAAAAATTGACTTTACACACTTCATCTAATCCTGATCTAACACTCTACTTTCCTCTACATTCACATCACTTTAATATTCTACTCAAAATTCACAACTTAAATTTGTACTACTTTGATAATATTCTCATGTAGGACATTTGCAACACACATCACACCCCAAAACACTACAAAATATCTAGCATATATATCTGCTTCTAGCATAACATCATTTAGGTCAGCCTAATTACATGTAATATTTAAAGCATAAATTTTCAGCTTCAATCCTTTTCAAAAACACCTCATGCCAAAATAAAAAACTCAAAAAAACTTGAAATAGGTCGACATGACCTATAATAGAGCCCTTATAAGACTATAACACTTATTTAACCTTCGTATACCTTCAAAATTATTAGGTCGACATTGTAGAGGACCTAATACCAAAATTCTTCAACTATGTATCCACCTTTAGACACGTGGATCTCAAAACTCAATGCCAACTAGAATTCATACACTATTTCCATTTGTCAACTTATCCTCAAAAGCACAAAGCCAAAAACTTAACTGCAGAGAAGTGGATACTCTCCCACTCAAATTAACTATACATAAAGTAACTGTAAACTGCCAGACCAAAATTTGGTTACTTAGATCTCTCAATCCAAGAGCCGAAACATGATGAAACTCTAGAATCAGATACTTCCAACAACCAAAAAAATAAAGCATAGAGTGAACACTTCATTTGCAGAGTAGTGTAGGCCCAAAGACGAATGCTCTGACACGTTGAATTAGCAAAATTGGCACTTAGTCAATTTCCAACACAACTGACTTCTCTGGATCAAACTATATAGCAACATTGTATACCATAATCATTTCAAGACTAATCAAAATGATCTGCACCAAGGTCTTTATATCAAGATGCAATGTTGACATCAATGAAAACACTGCAACACAAAAATATACCTTGTGCTCATCCCTCATGATCATGTTTCGAACAACATCAATAACATTCTTCCAACAAATATAAGAGATGAGAAAAAAACCAAGAAACTAGCATAAGAATTTATGTAAAATTCAACAAAATCAATTATAATTTATATGGCTATGAAGACCTACCTCAATCTCCACTACCCTAAAATCTATTACTACTCTTCAATCTCCTTTCCTTTCCCAAACAATAATGAAGTATACAAAAAGGTAAATTTTTATCCTATTTTACAGTTGTTAGTCTCTTAAGACTTGAATTATGAAAAAAAATGTCCCCCCAACCAAAATTCATATGACCCCCACTCATCCCTCCTCCAAAAGAAAATTTCCTAGTCCTACACACTTTTAAAAGGGACAAGATGGAAAAATATGAGGTACTAAAAATAGTAATCCTAAACACATACATTAGGGTACTAATAATTTTAAGCTTCCAACCACATGACCATTGAATAAATTAATTACAATTATAGTTTTAGAAGTGGGATCTAGGTGACCATGAAAGTACACATGTGATGTAGCAACATGATTTAAGGGATCCCCTTATCAACTCTTACTTTTTTATGAAACTTTTAATCTACACTCATTGTAGCAATTAGTACATCTAAGAAAGATAACATACATATAAAATACATGAATATCAAATCAATCTACATATGTATCTAACATGATATCACCTAATAAGTTGAGCACGTCATAACTGAATAAAAATAATCATATCATGAAAATAAACCATCAAAACATGTGATTGATTATCCATTATCCTATATTATTTTAGTAACAATCAACCATAATTTTTCTTATTCATCAATTTTTCATAGTTACTAAGTGAATAAGAGATATCCATGAATAGTTTTTTTATATGTTTAGAGAACACATGTACATACATGGTGAAATAAAATTCATGTGAATGAAATTATATTGTCACATCTATACAACTCCAAATCCATGTACAAGATATAAGAAATGGTCAAAAATATCTAATAAATCATAAAACAATAGACTACATAAATCCATGGGTCAAAAAGTTGAAAATCATAATAAAGTGAGGAATCACAATCATAAAATAAACCTTGAAAATAATGAGGGTGGTCTTGATCCTTTTGGGTGGCATTAATCTCTAAATCTTAGTTGCCTACTATTTTGATTATAATTTTTAATTGTTACTCAAAATCACTTAAAATTGGATACTTTTGAAGCTAAATGGCAAAATATAAACTAGATGGCCTATCAAAAAATTTAAGGCCAAGGCCACACTTGTAACCTTAATCTTAAGATTCAAAAATCTAAAACTTTGCATGACCCTAATTTAGGTTTCAACCTTGACCTTTAATAATTAGTGTTTGATACCTATAGTAATTATTTGACTTCGTCTAATCTTCTGAAGAGAAATTTGGGTGGTACTGATAAGTACAATTGGAACTTGCTATATGGGAATATAAAATCACTAAGACTTGAATACAATCATTCTCAATTGATCAATTCAATAATGTTTTGATAAGTTTAAAACACGTCAAGAATTATCTACAACAAATGAATAAATATTTAACAATGATGTGATACATTATAATGAGATATTGAGATGATGTAACAAACCAAGTGCAATGAATGGGTGTATCATAGATTGAGTGAATGAATTTTTGCTTGATATTTATTGATGCACGAGCTTATGTAACTAAAATGACTAATTCAAAATAAAGCTATGATAGAGATGTTAGTTTGAGTGATCCCTTTTCAAAGTAATAGTTTATGTTCTTTGATAATAAATGATCCTTGGAATGAACTAGAGGTGATAATCCTTTAAGTCTTAAATACACGGTTTGAATTTTTTTTTCACATGAGATGACATGTAACCATAACAATAGACTAAGCTAACTTTGTTGGAATACAAATATCTACTAAGAGGGCAGGTGAATCATCAGATTGATTAAAACTAATCCTTTAATACTTTTATTGTAGATTAGAAGGACATGTAAAGATTACACAAACAAATAGTCATAACACTAGATATATGTGGAAAAAAATATGGGAAAACCATGGTGAGAATAACTACCAAGAATAAATTTCCTAATCCATCCTCACAATAAAAACATCACTGGTTACAATGTTTAAGGGAACCAGCCCTAAGGAGACACCAATCCCCTAATTTAAGAGCACCAACTCTAAGGAAGCACCTAATCCCTAACTGAGCACCAACCAATCATATTTACAATGAGAAATTATGGAGCTATAACTTTTGATTACAAATGATTCAACTAAATCCAATTCTAAATCTATGTTATAGACCTATTATGTAACTGTTTATTTTGTTCTTCTTCTATGCACCACCTCTCTACACTTTAGAACATACTTTGTTCTCTTTCTTTGCTACTAATTCTTCATCAACATCCCTCTCTTCTTTCCTTCTTCTTCCCCTCACCACACACTTGGTGTATAACCTGGATGATTCACATTTGTTCTAGGTCTCTCTTCTTGTATACACACACTTCTTTGTCACTAAAAATTAGTTACAATTCATCACCTTGAACTATTTTTTATTATTCTTTTCTATATTTTCTTAACCAACTCATTTTCCTCGAGCCATGCATCACCACCATAATTCATTGTATTTTCTATTTTTAGTGTATATAAAGTCCTAGATTTGATATGCATTCAATGCCATTACATGCATGATTGAAATTTATCTAATTTTATAGCCATCTATGCCTTAATATCACTGACCATAAACCTAATCTACCAGAAAAATCCAACTTGAGTTGTTGAAATGAATCGGATTCCATTCTCTATGTCAGTTTTCGCCATTTTGCACCATTTGCACTATGTTTTTACCACCTAGTCATTGAAAGAATCAGATCATCAAATATTGGCCATAGATTTTGAAGCTTCACACCATGATTTGATGATCATCATTCAATCACCTCAATTTTAAAACACAATTGCTAGATGAGATTAACTTTAAACCTACATCATCGATCTTCACTTAAACATTGGGTGAATATTTTGATTTGTGTAGGCTTAATCTAAGATACAGATATGTGCAGGATCATCATGGAAAAAATAGGCCCTTAAGTGGCGAAAAATTCAGAAAAATTAGAGTTAGGCAACTTGACATAAAAACTTGAATAAGTTATCTATATTATTTCAAAAATATGTAAGACTAAAATTTGTAGAAAATTGATTTTAGTTTCTAAATTACTAGGTTTATTTATTTATTTTTTTAATCTATTTGGTGAAAAATTGAAATTTCAATGTAGTGGCACTTAAATTTCAGGGAAAAAATAAGAAGTAGGTGTTTGTTTGACCACCCTAACCACAATAAAAAGATAATATTTTTTTATAAGATTTTAGATATAAGTAGAGGAGTCATGTCCCGATGTGATACATATTTTTTTGTAATTTTTTTCTAGGTAAATAATTAATTATGATTTTTTTATTACAAATTCTAAAAAATATAAAAAACTTATATTTCTAACCACCTTAACTTGGTCAAAACTTCATGAAAATCATTTTTTTTTTAATCCTATAGTATGCAAAGCATAGAATGTGACGCATGTTTCAGATTCAAAAAAATGTGATACCGTTTGAAAGCTATAGATGTTTTTAAATTAGCCTATCAATTAGGAATTTAGTCATAATTCAAATAGAAAATGAATAATAACTATTTATTAAATTCAAAGTAAAGCGTAATTTATATTGGTGGAAATTTGAGAATCTCCTTTAAAAACCCTTTTTGTTTCAATAGTTTTGGGTAAAAAAAACTTGCTAGCCATATACCCTACACATACCCACCATATCACCACTTTTTTCCCCTTCATGATCCTGCACATACCCATACATCATCATGCAAATGTGTCAACATATTACATTCCCACACAGCCAAAATGGGGACCCACCATCCTTTTTGCGGAATTGTAGAAACTCTTGGATCTTTTCCTTCAATGTGTATTGTTAGTCTTTGCAAGACAAAGAGCTTGTTCCCACCAGACACATGGAGGGATTACGTGATTCCACATACAAGAGATGACATCAACCATATAGCCTTACAGGCATGCAAGGGCTTCTTGATCTTCAATATATGATCACCACCTTTCATTAAGCTCAGATAAATATTTAGCCTATAGACTTAGGAAATATTAAAGTCCTTAAGCACTCCACTGAACTAATAAGCACTAGGATGAAGGGGCGTGTTACCCGATGACCCTCAAAGCTTAAGTTATGACTTAAGCGATTGGTTATCACCTATTTCTATTCAACACAAAAATAAAAATTCTTGTGAATTCCATGATTGAAACCCTTAGGGTTTAATTGAGAAACCTTACTAATGGCCAAGAGAAAGGATAATTCATTTTTTAGCTCATATCTTATAATCTGAACCTACAAATCATACATCTAATATGTACTCAAAAAAACATAACAGATCTTCTATTTGTTTCCTCTACAAACCTCCAAAAATGGACTCTGTAAAAAATGATAATAATATTGCAACTTTGCAAAAAATTCTTAAAAATATATTTTTCTCTCAATCAATCTTCATCATTCTTCTTGTGGCTAATGATCTGAAATATGACATCCTTAGACATCAGTGATCACTATATTTCCAATAATCTCCCTTTTCACATCAATGAAAATCATATTTCCAACAATCTCCGCCTTTGACATTGATGGAAAAATAAATGCTTTGCTCTTGAAAATGAATGTTTTGCTCATTCTTCGACATTGAATGTACTTGCATTGGCTTCTGATGAACGTGGAATAAATATTTTCACAACCTTTCTCCCCCTTAGGCAATGGAATATTTTCCAAGACACAACTTGGACACATAAAGATGTTGAACACCCAAAATACTGAGGGAGGTGAATCAATATTCCTTTAAACCAATTAAACATAAGCCATCCAATTATCATAATAAATATAACTGAAATGATGAATGAAAGCATGAAGACATCCAAAAAATCTCATGACACATGAACACCAGTATTTTTATGTGGAAAACCCAAAAAGAGAAAAACCATAGTGATAGTTAGCTCATAATATATTATATTCGGATATAGTATATTACTGAAAGGCTCACTGCTAGGAGGACCCATTGTCTAAGTGAACTCACTACCCATAAAAATTAAGAAAGATAGAAACAAGGGGTGGCTACACAACCTATTGGAGCTGATACAATAGCATCTATATCATACTAGATTACACTTCCAATGGGGTACAAAATGATCTTCACACATATCTAAATCAATACTCTGCTCTACTCACAATTTGCTCAACTCTGATTATATTCACATCACACACATGTAGGTGAAGCACCAACATGTCATATGTCTCTCACTACTCACATAAAATCCATTCTCTCTATTCCTTTCTCATCATCATCAAAAACTTGAAGTTATTCTTATGTATATATATATCCATATCAAACATAACTTCAATTAGGTTGGCCTAATTAGAAGTAACACACAAAATTTGAGCATGTTGTCCTCAAAAAATTATATTTACATCTCACACCATAATTCAAAATTCAATTTGTCTTAAGATATGTTGGGATGGACCTAATATAGATCCCACATAAGATAAAATTACTTGCTTGTCCTTCACAAAATGTAAAACGTGTTAGGTCGGCCCAAAATAATACCTAAACACAAAACCTTCATATGTACATACAATTCGCCATATGTGACTTCAAAAATTGATCTTCCTTTGATTCTCCACTCATTCAAAATCTAATAGCTTATCCTCATCATTGCATAATGAAATAATTATCCTCAAAGAAATGCAAAATCTCCCACATTGATACACTATACAAGGAATGATTGCAAAATACAAGTCTAAACTTTGTCATTCATATCTTTTAGAATACTTAATAGAATGTCACAAAATATTGAATGTAGATGCATTTGACTATCTTAAAACTATAGTTGGAATCACATAGTGACATCTCCGCTTGTGGTGGAGTGCGGACTCAAAAACTGACACACTGAACCACAATATTGTCGATAGGAATACTTAGCCAAATTCCTTTATAATCATATTTTCTAGATCAACTTGTTTTCTCCAAATTTCTTCAATAATTCTTCCAATCCATGCTAGAATTATCATAACAATGTTGGCATAAATGACAACATTGGATCATACAATATATGCACCTCATGCTCATGTTGCCAAACAACATCAACAATGAAAAACTTCCAATAGTCTTCCCCTTACTTCCAACAATCTCCCCCTTTGTCATTTATGGAAACATGCATATCAAAAATATTTTCAAAAACTTGTCTCTCCCCCTTACACATATCTCTCTCCCCAAAAAAAATTCTCAACATTTCTCCAAGCATTTTCAAGTATCTCTCCCAACTCTCCAAATTTTTAGATCTGAAGTATCTCTCCCGCTTTGGCATCAATAGAAAAGGGTGTACCAATATCAAAAAACTTTGTATACTCCCCCGTAGATATATATGTGAGAAAAATTAACTGGAAGAGTGTGCTAACACCCCCTTAGGGAGTTAACCAAAAAATTCTATACCTTCCTCATATATGCAAAAGGAATATAAAAATTTGAAAAAGTGCATAAGAGTGAAAATTGTCAACCTAAATATGTTGACCCTTAAAGCTTCTACAAGATGAGTTTCCAAGTGGATCTACCTTCTTCCCACTATTCCTTTGTTGCTACATGTATCCTATACAGTGACTCAAGTTTTACTAATATCTCCTTTCCTTCTTTTGGGTTACAAGGGTTAAGATTTATCTCTAAAATGCTATTTGTACTAGCAAGAGCACTTGAGATAGGTATATGCTTCATTTTCACCAAGTCTCTTAGATTCTCAAATTGTTTGATTGTTTCTTCCTTCTAGTGTAGGGTAAAATATTATTCATGTAAGGTCACTAGAGTAGTCTGGGTTTGATTGTCTCTATCTTGTACCAGGTCATAAGTATCTGATGCACAACTTATTTTTGTCTCAATTGTATTCATAACATATTTTATGCTTTGTGTAACATCCGACCACTTTTTTGAAATGCACAAGACAACTGAGAGGGGGGGGGGGTGAATCAATTGTATCTAATTACTTTCACTTCTGACCTTAATCAATTCCACATTCACTTTGATATGTTATTAAGTATAAACATGAAATGCAGAGCACATTACTAGAGCACATTCATAACACACACACAACTTTGCCTTCACTGTTTATTAATTTTCTCAAAAGAACTTGATTTCATCACATCTACAACACCATAAAGATAGCTCCATGTACTCTCAACACTTCTACAATATCTCAACCATACATGCAACACCTGCAAACACTTGATTCCTCTCTTTGCAACACTCTGAACTATATTGACATCAATGACAATATTAATGACAACACCACCATACTTGCAACAATCTCCCCCTTTGTCATTGATGGAAACACATGATATGAAAAACCATCAAAGATGGCATACATACTCTCTTGCTTCTTCTTCCTCTTTTTTTTAGATTAAACCTAAACAATGTTTCTGTATTCACTTCTCCTTACAAGATTCTCTATCCCTTTCAACTTTTTTAGATAGGATTTTCCACATGATTCTCTCTCCCCCTTTGACATCAATGGAAAATAAATTTTTTTCATGAATCTTCAAACATATTAAATTTTGATCACCCCCCCTTAGGAATGCATCCACATCTCATACTACAACAATGATACTCTCTACTCCCCCTGAGGAGTAGAGCTCAATCATTAGTCCAGACAAATGAAGAATTTGTAGATCCTTTGGATTGATGCACCTCCATGTGCACCTAGTTCACTGAAGGAGGGGCAGTGACCCCCAAATTCTCCCTGAGATACTCAAAAGTATCCTTCAGAAGAGCCTTAGGAAATATATCTGCAATTTGATCCTTAATAGACACATATTCAAGTCTGAATTCATTTTCCAACACCTTCTCCCTCAAGAAATGATATCTAATAGATATATGCTTTGTCCTAGAATGCATTACTAGATCCTTTGAAATATTTATTGCACTTGTATTATCACAAAAGATAGGGATAGGATCATCACACATCACACCTATATCCTTCAATGTTTTCTCCATCCAAAGTACCTGTGTACAACAAGATGCTACTGCAATATACTCAACTTCTATGGTGGATAAAGAAACTAAATCCCATTTCTTACTTAGCCATGAAACCAATCTTCCTCTAAGAAAGAATGCACCACCACTTGTACTCTTCCAATCATCTACACAACCAGTCCAATCTACATTATTGTAAGCATTCAAGGTGAAATCAGTATCCTTAGGATACCACAGGCCATAATCCAGAGTGCCCTTTAGATATTTGAATATCCTCTTCATGAGTGTAACATGTGTTTCTTTAGGTTCTGCTTGAAATATGGCAACCAAACATACTGCATGTGTGATATCCAGTCTAGTAGCAGTAAGATATAATAGTCCACCAATCATAGACCTACACATGCTTTGATCAACTTTAGAAGATTCATCATCCTTACTTAGTTTGCATCCAATTATCATAGGGGTACAAACTAGTTTGGATTCATCCATTCCAAAATTCTTCAATAATTCTTTAACATACTTAGATTGTGATATGAATATGCCCTCATCGGTTTGATTCACTTGAAGTTCAAGAAAGAAATTTAACTCACCAATCATAGACATCTCAAACTCTTTTTGCATCTCCTCTGCAAATTTGTTGCACATACCTTCATTTCCTCCAAAGATAATGTCATCAACATACACAACCACTATCAACATTTTGTTTCCTTCAACTTTGAAATAGATATTGTTGTCTACATAGCCTTTGTTGAATCCTTGTTGTGTCAAATATCTATCCAACCTTGCATACCATGCTCTGGGAGCCTGTTTAAGTCCATATAGTGCCTTTTTCAACTTGCAGACCATGTCCAGTTTATTTAATAATTTAAATCCTTCTAGTTGTTCCATGTACACCTCTTCTTCCAATTCTCCATTCAGGAATGCAGACTTAACATCCATTTGGTATACCTTGAAATCTTTGTGGGAAGAAAAATCCAAAAATATCTGAATGGCCTCCATTCTTTCCACCGGGGCAAATATCTCCTCAAGTTTTATTCCTTCAACCTATGAATAACCTTTGTGTACAAGTTTTGCTTTGTTTCTTACTACTTCACCATCTTCATTCAACTTATTCCTAAACACCCATTTTGTACCAATTACATTCTTGTTTACTGGTCTAGGAACTAGTTCCCATGTTTGATTCTTCTCTATTTTCTACAACTCTTCTTTCATTTCTCTAACCCAATTCTCATCTTTGCATGCTTCACATACTATTTTAAGTTCTATCTTAGAAAGTAAACACAAATTTATCTCAGTTTCTATCACTTTTATCTCCAATTATTTGTTCTTCTGGATGGTTCTTATGTACATAATTTGGATTCTTAGGAGCAGGTTCCAGAGTCTCTTCTTCTTCACTCTATTCTTTCTCTTCCTTATCCTCTTCTTGCACTTTCCGTGGATAGGATCATTTGGTTCAACTTCACTCATTTCAACTGGTATGTGCATAGCTTCATCAACTTTTAAATTTGCACTCTCAACTATCTTTCTCAGTCTTTTATTGAAGCATCTATATGCTTTGTTGTTAGTTGAATATCCAAAGAATATACCTTCATTACATATTGCATCAAACTTTCCAAGATTCTCATCATCTCTTTTAATGTAACATATGCTTCCAAACACCTTAAATTTCTTAACAGTAGGACTCTTACTAGTCCATAGTTCATAAGGGGTCTTTGTGATGTTACCTTTGATTTGAACTCTATTAAGAATATAAACAACAGTTTGGATTACTTCTCTCCAATATACATCAGGAACATTTGCCTCTTTCATCATAGTCCTTGCAACCTCTTCAACAATTCGGTTCTTCCTTTCTACAACTCCATTTTGTTGAGGAGTTCTAGGAGCATAAAAATGTCTCTTTATACCATGCTCTTTGTAAAATGCATTGAACTCACCAAAAGTGAATTCTCCACCTCTTCCAGACCTTAAAAATTTGATTCTTAGGTTCACTTCATTCTCTACCCTTTCCTTGAACACTTTGAATCTATTTAGAGCTTGAGATTTCTCCCTAAGAAAAGTAACCCATGTCATTCTAGAGTAATCATCAATCAACAACATAAAATACTTGTCACCATTAAGAACTCTTGTTCTTGTGGAACCACAAAGGTCTGTGTGAATCAATTCTAGCATTTCGGTAGATGAATGTTCCTTTCCACAATTTTATTCCTTAGATTAAGCATTTATTTCTTCATCGCATATCTTCATGCTATATCTCAAGCACCTCTTTTTTGGTGGGGGGTAGTAGGATATTGATTAAAGCTTCCCCTAAGACATAGCTTTGGGCTTAGTTACCAGAGGAAACATCTACATCGAAGAGGGGTATAGATTCCTCACTTATCCTCAGTCTCTTCTTTCTTTATCCATATCTTTTCCATTTCCTTCTTCACTTCATCCAGATCAACCCTTTTGACTGGTTTATTTTTCTTTATTGGATAGTCCTTTATTTTGCAAAATTTTGTAATATATCTAGGCCTTCTACAATTATTGCATATGATATTACTTTGAGCATTATTCCTTTTGTTCATTCTAGATTTGCATTGGTTATCCTTGTGTCCAAACCCATTGCACATATAGTAGTAAACTTTGAAATATTGAATCATTCTACCATTGTTATATGCATTCATCATTTGACTTCTACATTCACTTTCTCTACGTCCAAATTTCTTGCATATAAAGCATTGACCAGTAAAGGATGAAACATTCTAATTTATTCTACTTCTATATTCCTTTGCTTTATTTCTAAATTTATTTTGGAATTAACAAATACCATTTAAAGATGAGTACCTTTGATCATTTGGTTGTCTGATAGGTATTTTGTCATTGTTTCCTTGATTCCAGAGCATTCAATTGTTCTACTTGAATTTTGATTTGCTTTTGAGTTTTCTCCTTTTTCAAGTTCCAGACCACCTTTTTCTTTAGATGCTTTTTGTCCTATAATTAGCTCATCGGGCATTGTAGATTTTGTCTTAAATTTGTCTTCATTACTTCTTTCCTTTTCCAAATTTGATCTCATATTTACCACTTCTTGTTCAAGCCTTATGCATTCATTAGATTTTCTTTCCACCATTGCACTTAGACATTCCTTAATATTTTTCTTTTTTACTTGCACCTTCAATCTGGTCATGTTCTTATTTGCTTGTTTTAATTGTTAATTAACTTCCTTATGCCTTTCTCTAAATTTTTTGATCTACTCTCTCAATTTTTTAATGCATTCATTTTCCTCTTTAATATTTTCCTTTAGATCTCTATTTTCAACTTCAATTTTGTCAAGTCTTCAAAGATAAACTTTGAGTTCTCCATATTTGTCTAACATGCAATCTTCTTCTATGTATCCAATAGCATGAATCTCTTTTGGAGGAATATGATACTTTCCATCAACCATGAATTCAAACTCCAAGATCTTCCCAAAGTGCTCAAGCTCCTTCTAACAATCCAAGCTCTAATACCAATTGTTGAACACCTGGAATACTGAGAGGGGGGTGAATTAGTATTCCTATAAACTAATTAAACATAATCCATCCAATTATTAAAATAAATATAACTGCAATGATGAATGAAAGCATGAATACATCCACAAAATCAAATGACACATGAACACCA
Source organism: Sequoiadendron giganteum (assembly GCA_007115665.2). Classification (NCBI taxonomy): domain Eukaryota; kingdom Viridiplantae; phylum Streptophyta; class Pinopsida; order Cupressales; family Cupressaceae; genus Sequoiadendron; species Sequoiadendron giganteum. Next base: position 623,233,862 of record CM021105.1, on the reverse strand, counting down.
GTAGTTTTACATGGAAAAACCATAGTGAGGGTTAGTTCACAATATATTATATTTAGATATAGTATATTACAGAAAGGCTCACTGCTAGGAGGACTCACTATCCAAGTGAACTCACTCCCCATAGAAATTAAGAAAGATAGAAATAAGGGGTGGCTACACAAACTATTTGAACTAATACAATAGAATATATCATATGTTGGATTATAGTTCCGATGAGGTACAAAATGATCTTCATAGAGATTTGAATTAATACTCTACTTTGCTCAAAATATGCTCAACTCTGATTATATTTGCATCACACACATGTAGGTGAAGCACAACATGTCATATTTCTCTCATTACTCACATACAATTTTCTCTCATTGTTCCTTTCTCATCATCATCCTCATTCCATCATCAAAAATCTGAAGTTAATCTCCTATATATATCCATATCAAGTGTAACTTCAATTAGTTTGGCCTAATTAGAAGTAACACACAAAATTTGAGCATGTCATCCTCAAAACATTATATCCACATCTCGTGCCATATTTAAAAATTAAATTCATCTTAAGATAGGTCAGGATGGACCTAATATAGATCCCACATAAGATAAAATTGCATGCTTGTCCTCTATAAAACATCAAACATGTTAGGTCATCCCATAATAAGACCTAAACACAAAACCTTCATATGTACATACAACTCACCATACGTGTGACTTAAAAACTCAATATTATTTTTATTTCCCACTCAATTGACATCTAATAGCTTATCCTCATCATCAAAAAACAAAATAATTATCCTCAAAGAAATGTGGAATCTCCCACACTAATACACTGTACAAGGAATGACTATAAAATACAGAGCTAAACTCTATCATTCATATCTTTCAAAACACTTCACAAAATTTCACAAAATATTGAATGTAGATGCATCTGATGATCTCAAAAATATAGTTAGAATCATAGATTAATATCTCCACTTGCAATGGAGTGTGGATCCAAAAACTAACACATTGAACCACAATACTGTCAACAAGAATACTTAGCCAGATTCTTGTATATTCATATTTTCTGGATCAACTTGTTCTGCCCAAATGTATTCAAGAATGCTTATAATCCATGCTAGAATGATCATAAAATTTTTGGCATAAATGAAAACACTGGACCATACAATATATCCTCCTCATGCTCATGTTTCCAAACAACATCAACAATGACAAACTTCCAATAGTCTTCCCCTTACTTCCAAAAAAATCATTATCATATCTCCCCCTTTGATAAACACAAAGCATTTGGAAAAAATTTACAAAGAGAATTTTCACTTTTTCTCCCCCTTTGACATCAATGGAAAATGGACTCCAATTTTCTCCCTCTTTGTCTAAACTCTTCTCCCCCTTTATTAGATAAAGGAGTTTGTCCAAGAATTTGCAACTATCAAGTCATTAGAAATTTGTAAAATAAATCATACCCAACTTGCCTTTTCTCTCTTCTTGTAGGGATGAAAAAATACTCTATGATTCTCCCCCTGGACTCATGCCCTATCACTAAGATCTAGTGATGTGAGGCAAGAGAAACTGTTAGACTAAAATTTCCAACAAATTCTGGCTAAATTTGAGGCTCCCATGATGAGAAATTTGATTGCAACACTTAGAAATGCAGTTGTAAAATCTATATTAGGAGCCTACTTTGAAAAATCACAAACTGAAGCCAATTGAATTCCATGCAAAACCACTTTACAAACATGTTTACCTATCATATTGTTAGATCTGCCAAAAGGGTCAATTTAGGAGGACAATGTCTATCATCTAGATGACTTTCTGGATGAATTGATTGGTGTTTTAGATTATCCCCATATTTTAGATTCTCCCCATATTAATGTGCTTTCATGCCAATTTTCAAGGTCCCAGTGCCTCATTTGATACTTTTTCAAAACCATAAGCAAATGGGTTTTACACAGTTCTGACATCTGCATTTCCAGAAAATTGTCACAAAGGTCAACTTTGATGCCTGATATTTTGTGAATAAAGTGAATTGATGAAGAAACCTTTTGCACATGTGTTCATGGGATCCAAATGAACCAATCTCCCAAGTTGCAACTTCCCAGAATCAGATTGATTGTCCTTCTGCACATGTGTTCATGGGATTGATGGGTTCTAGTTGATTTTTCAACAGGGCAGTTTCATAAATGACTAAGTGAGCAATTTTGAGTGTTGATAGTTTGCAATCCCAATCACTTCATGATAATCCATTGGAAAAACATTCTCCCCTATCATAGATCAACATTTTGGTACATTTTCACAACTCTAGGAAAATAGTTGATAGGTTTTTTAGGGTGACCCGAGAAGCCACTTAACTTGTTTTGGTCATAATGCAAAATAAAAAACAAACTTTTGTGACTACCCAATTCATTTTTCACCCCAAATGCACACAGGAGCAATATTTAACAAAAAAATTAATGCAAGAATGTACAATTTATGGCATGGAAGTTTGGTTCTACTATATGTGGTGTTTACACATGTGGCACATTTTAGTTCTTTTTGGTTGCCTACAAATGGAAAATTGAGTTGGTCATACATATTCTACCATTTCAATGCACTCTAAGGTTGTTGTAGATATAATCAATCAGGAAATTGAAAATAAAAATATCAAGGAAGGGCTACACATGATGGGCTTACAAGATCATGTATTTGACTTGTCTTGGTGTATTATATATGCAACCCAGTTTACAATTTCGACAATGACTATAACTATCCATGAACATCTTCTAAATGGTTGTGGAGAATTGTCTATTGCATATTATGCTTTTCCACAAAGTTCAGTTGTAGATGTCAGAGACTTGGTCCTTAATTATCATTCATAAGGTCTTGATCTGCTTGGTGATGAGCAGCATTTTATGAGTGGCAAAAATCTTGATAGTAAAGGTTATGGCATGTGGCTTTCATGTAGTGGCTTGTTTTGATTAGATACAAAGATGTATCATTAATTAGTACTCCCTTGTTGCACCAATTAGCCCTCCACTGATTGAAGTAGAGAAGTGATATAAAAGGTTTGAAAAAATCAATTGGCATCAGGATGCAACCAAGCCGAATAAAGGGTGATGCATGGAGAAAATAGAGACATATTGTGGCTACTACGTGACTTTAGAATTTATGCTCACAATTTGTTTTACACATGCTAAGCATCAAGGGTTTTGCAGTCGAAAAAGAACAACCTTGATTTTTTAATATAGTGCCCTCAAATTACATGTTACGCTTTGATGAAGTATCCAACTTCACTCTTCAAAATAAAAAACATACTACTAATGAGGTTCATCAAGCAGTATCAGAATTAATGAATGCATTATGTGTGTTTATCCAATTGTCAATTCTGGCAAGCCCTCATACGCATGACTTTGATGAGAAGAAGATAGAGTTGTGTGTTGATTACTGTAAAAATCTACTTGATGTTGTCAAATTTCATAGAGAAGCAACAAAATGTGAAGATCAATAAAGTCGTTAAAAGCTTAAAGTAGCATGCCAACTTGTCTTGGTTTATGAAGAACAATGCACATAAGCTTTC